>PVIY010009672.1:0-71740 GCA_004026745.1 Myrmecophaga tridactyla
TATTTTTTATTTACTAAGTGCTTCCCTAGTCATTTCAAAATTGTCTGTCCTTTTCAGGGGTATGATAGTGTTCCTCACAAAGTCATGTTCAAGTTTTAACTCCTACCTGTGGGTATGACCCCATCTGTGATATGATCTTTAAATATTCATTAAGGGGAGTCAGAGTGAGGATGTGAACCCATTTGTAAATAAGGTTTTTAAAGATGTTATTAGAGTGTGGCCAAACTGATTGAGGCTGGACCTTAATTCAATACGACTGAGTTCCTTATAAGCAAAGGAAATTGGACACAAGAAGAAACCAGATAAGGAGACAGAAAGATACAGATAACCATGTGACAGAAACAGAGATGCATTTACAAGTCAAAGAATGCCAAAGATTGCTGGGAAGACATCATCAGAATGCCACAGCCTTCGGAGAAAGCATGATGGCCTTACCAACACCTTGGTTTTAGACTTCCAGTCTCCAACATTTCTGTTGTTTAAGCCAACTAGTGCATGATATTTCTCATAGCAGACATGGTAAACTAAGACAGGTTACTAAGTTATCTAAATCCTTAAGCACTTGTTTCTCAGGCTGACTGCTGGTTTTCGCGTGTAATTAGATATTGGCAT
The DNA here is from genome assembly GCA_004026745.1 of Myrmecophaga tridactyla. Taxonomy (NCBI): domain Eukaryota; kingdom Metazoa; phylum Chordata; class Mammalia; order Pilosa; family Myrmecophagidae; genus Myrmecophaga; species Myrmecophaga tridactyla. Next base: position 613 of record PVIY010009672.1, read on the forward strand.
TTCCAAATCCTTGTATCCTTGGTATTCTTCTATTCCTGCCCTGAATAGACTACTAATATTAGATTTCTTTGCATGCACTCTATCACTCACATGATAAAAACTCTCAATTTCATGTCTGTAATTCTATCTTGTCCTTTCAGCTTCATATAGGTATATCCAGTTTTCTGGATTTTGCCAAATAGATATGCTGCCATTGCTCTCTATCTCACTTTCCTCTTTATACCCCAAATCTATAAAACATATCTTGACAAAAGGTATAATCAATTCATCCAAGATGAACTAGATTTTTCCCATCTCACTTCCCGCATCAAATCATCACCATGCTCTATGATATCCATCTGCTTAAACTTTCTTATTTATTTTTTTGTGGTTTTATTTGTTGCTTTAAAAAAATTTTTTTCCCTAAAGGCCTGACATCTTCAAGTACACCACGTTTTCCCTAGTTCATTTCTATACTAACTCCTGCCTAAACAATTACAAGACTCTATGTTCTCCTTCATTTTACATTTACATCCTTGAATTCCTGCTTTTTCATAACTCCAGGATGTCCCTCTTAAAGATGTTACTTAGGTCATGTTATTATTCTTCAGAAACATTCTTAATGTTTCTTCTCACCTACAAGATAGCAAACAAACTCCATATTTTCCCAACACTTACAAGTTAGGCACTCGTTGCACACTGACAAATCATTTAATTAAAGTAAGTAAGTGAAGCCTGCATGAGAAAAAAGTATAGAGTTTGTTTCATACAAGCAAGGAAAAGGAGACAATTGCCATCATTAAACAGATAAAAGAATACGGCTGATATTCACTGATGGTTAATTAAGGAGAAATGTCTTACTTATTTTCCAATGAAAGAAATGTGTTTTGGATATTATTTTAGTGTATGAAAACAGGGACTATGAATAATTGGTACCTATTCTTAAAGGGACTAGGAAACCTTGATTCCTTAAACATTTTGAGAAAGGAAATCTGTAATAATTATTGACTGTGTATTACTTGTATAGTCTTACCTCAGGACAGATTGTGTGAAATTATTATGACACTTCACAGGGGGCTAATGTCCCCATTAAATGCGTGTTGCTATTCAAATCTAAAGTTTTCCATTGTCTGCTTTGCCATCGCTATTTACACATTGCTGAAATATTGGGTAAGGTAAATGATTCCCCAAAGTAATCTCAGGATTTTCAATGCTGAATTTCATAAACAGTCTTTTATGTTTGTTTTTCTGCAGTCTAGCAGTGGATATTTCTTGAAATATAAAGCAGGATCCCTGCATTTGATGTGAATAGAATAGTCATGAATTTTAAATATTCTCAATATGCCATAATGTAATACTTTAAACAAAGTTTCTCAAGTATATATATATGTATGTATGTATTAAGTCTTGGGAAAGGTAAAAAAAGGATAGATCGTTTTCTCCACAGTTATGAATAACATTTAAATAACACAGTGCAACTTGAGGACCAGCAGTTGGCTGCCAACTCTAATGTGTTTCTTAAAGGTGCACCTTGAAGATGTGTGCAGTTAACTGAGATAAAGCCTTTTTTCTTACATTTAGTAATATTTTAACAGGGAATAGTCCATCACAAATCATAGTTTTCCAGCATCCTATACAAAGTAGAGTCATGGCTATGGATCACAAATAGGACAATCTAGAGGGAGAAGAGAGAGCTAATAATTCTGCAAGGGCTGTGCCATCCCTGCAGCTGGATTTGGTCAGGCAGGACATGTGACTGAGTATTTACAGTGAAAATTGCCAGATGTTCGGTGATCATCCTAACTTGCAGATGTGAGACTAAAATAAATAATCAACAATAATTCAAAAGAACATTTAATAACTAGGAATCTGTAGATCGTTTGTTAACATTTAAAATGTTTCTATTAATCAAGGTCATCTTAATGGGGAAAGCTTAAAATAATTTCTGAAGAAGAAACAAAAGAAAGATGCTTTCTATTATCATTATCTTTCTTTTGGGGCTATGAGTCATTGCAGTTAGATTAGACAAATAAAATAGAGTTTTAAAAAGTTGTCTTAACTCTGTTACTATTTATATAAATGATATATAATAGTATATCTGGAAAATCTAAGAGAATTAATTTTTGAAATCTGCAAACCATAAAAAATCCACATAAGCTCATTCAACAGTAGGATGAAAAGTTACTATACAGGATTCAATAGTATCTGTATGCACAAGCTACATTAATTACATCATGAAATAGAAGAAAATGTCCCATTTTCAAGAACCACAAGCAAAAATTAAATATGAAGCAATGAACTTCAAAATTATCAAGAAATATAAAAAACTTAAAATTTTTCATTTTTAGAACCACAAACAAAAATTAAATATGGAGCAATGAACTTTAACATTTTCAAGAAAACTTACAAATGCTATTGTAAGATGTTAAAGAATATTTTAGTGAATATAAAAACATAATATGTTATTAGATAAAAAAAATGCTTACCATAAGAGGTATAATTTCCCATGATCTGCAATAAATGTAATCCTATTTAATAGAATACCAACTTTTATTTTAACAGAAAATGTGAACATTAAGTTAGTATGAAAAGTAAAGGAATAGCTAGACACACTCTGAAAAAGTACATTTATAAAAAGGGACTAATTAACTTATATTAATGTTCAGTATTTTAAATACTAGTAATGAAAACTGTGTGGTGTTTTCCCTGAATTAATAGATCAGACAATGGAACAGAATCTGAGTCTATATATCTGCATAAATTCAGATTTGAATTTGGTGTATGATAGAGGAACAATCTGATTAGAGGGGAGTAGAGGGGCATTTGGATTTCTTTAAATGGGAAATGCCTGAGGCCATGGACAAGCACAAGCTCAGGAGAAGACTCAGACTCAGAAAATGAGAGGATCCTGCTTAATGTTCTCTATGGATTGATCATACTGATAAAAAAGCAAACTTTGGAAGGAGAAAACCAGCCAATCAATGTGGAGACACTTTGAAAAGACTGTGAAAAGCTTTTTTTTTTTTTTTTTTGCTTTAGCTTATTTGCTTTCATTAACTCCTGGCACTCAAGGAAATCTTTGCAATATCAATAGCTGAATAGAAACCTAAGAGAGTTAACTTGGGGTCTAACTCATAGGGTTAATATTTTAAATATTAAAATATATAGTGTCAGGTGGCCCATGGTAGCTCAGCAGGCAGAGTTCTCACCTGCCATGCTGGAAACCCAGGTTCAATTTCTGGTGCCTGCCCAAGTAAAATAAATAAACAAACAAACAAACAAACAAACAAATAAATAAATAAATAAAGTACAGTGTGTAACAATAGATTTCAATGAAATAGGAAATGATGCCTATCCAAGGGAACAAGATAAAAATCCAGAAACCATCAATGAAGAAGAACAGATTGTGGACATACTGGATAAGGACTTTACAAAGTGATTCTCAATTTGCTCAAGGAGATAAAGGAAAACTCATAGAATAATGAAAGAATATCTTGTCAAAAATGATGTACAATATGAGAATATCAACAAGGAAAAAGAAATTTTAAAAAGGAACCAAACTGAAATAATGGCATTGAAATATCAACAGTAATTGAAGTGCAAGATTCCCTAGAGGGTTTCAGTAGCGGATTATAAGGTGGCAGAAGAAAGAATTAGTGAAGTGAAAGACAAGACAATTGAAATGATTCAGGCTGAAGAGCAGAAAGAAAACAAGATTGAAAAATAGTGAACAGAAGTTGAGAGACCTGTGGGACATCAACAAGAATAGGAGGATAACATTACAGATGTCCCAGAAGGTGAATAAAGACAGAAAACAGCAGAGGGAATATTCAGTGAATGAAACGAGGGCAGAAAGCTACCCATATTTAATGAAAGACATTAGTGTGCATATTCAAGAATCCTGATGAATCGCAAACACAATAAACTGCACCCAGACCACAGTAGCCTAAACTGTTGTATGCCAAGGACAAGAAAAGATATCTGAAAGCTATTAGAAAAAAAACACATTGTATTATGTGTAAAGAATTCCCAATAAAACTAAGTGCTGATATCTCATCAGAAACCATGCAGGCAAGAAGATAGTATGAGAAAATGTGCTGCAAGAAAACTACTGCTAACTGAGACTCTTCAATATGGCAAGACTGTGCTGTATAAATAAACTAGAGATTAAGACATCCTAGATAAACTAGAGGTGAAGGAGTTCATCAGCACTAGACCAGCCCTATGAGCAATCTTAGAGGAAGTTCTTCAGACTGAAAAGAAACAATGTTATACAGTGGATTGAAATGACTTAAGGAAGACCTAATGAAAGTAATCATCATATGGGTAGTTATACATGCCAGTATTGTATTTCAGGTATTTTTTTTAACTTCTTACAGATTCTAATATGCTAATGCATAAAAAGGAATGGTCAATATGTGATTTTAGACATACAATGCATAAAGGTATAAGCTGAAATCTTGAAGTTAAACTGGCACCAAATCAAACATGATTGCTATAGATAGAGGATTACCATGGTAATCACAAAGAAAATATATAAAAAATATGTATGGAAAAAATGAAAAGAGACTTAAAATGGTACACTACAAAAAATAAAATTAATATGAAGGTAGGCATTAAGAGAAGAATTCAGGGACAAAAATGTATAAGACTTACAAAGGCTTAATAGAAAATGACAGAACAGAGTCCTGCATTATCATCGGTTACTTTGAAATTAAATGGTTTAATAGTCCAATGAAAAGGTTTAGACTGGTAGAAAGGATAGAATACCATTACACAACTACATGCTGCCTGCAAGAGACTGACCTTAAATTCAAAGACATAAGTAGGTTAAAAGTGAAAAGATCGAAAAAAATATTCAATGCAAAAAGTAATCAAAAGAGATCTAGGGTATCTATACTAATGACAAATTTAAAAAGCTTTATGTCAAAAATTGTTATGAGTGACAAAGAGGGTCACTATATAATGACAAAGGAGTCAATTCAACAGAAAGACATGATAATTACAACATATATGCATCTAATGGCAGAGGTCCAAAACATATGAAGGGAATATTGACAGATTTGAAGAGAAAAATAGGACAGTTCTTCATTCATGGTAGGAGATATCCATGCACAAATTTCAATAATGGATAGACTGTCTAGTCAGAAATTTAATAATGTTACTTTTAAAAAAAGTAGACCTTACTGACATACATAGAATATGTCACCCAACATCAGAAGAATACACATTCTTATCTAGTGTACATGGATCATTGTCTAGGATAAACCGTATGTTAGGTTACAAAACAAGTCTCAAAAAATTTAAAAACATTGGAATCATACAATGTTCCTTCTCAAACCAAAAGATCATGATGATTGACATTAATAAATAGGACAAATTGCATAACTCACAAATATGTGGAAATTTAAACTACACTACTAAGTGACCAAAGGGTCAAAATAAAAATCAAAACAGAAATTAAGAAATATCTTTAGGCAAATGCAAACAAAACCACAATATAATAAAACTTATGGGATGCAGCCAAGGCAGTTCTGAGAGGGAATCTTTCAGCTATAAATGCTTTCATTTAAAAATCTTTCAGCTATAATTGCACCACTGTGCAATGGTGGCTCAGTGGCAGAATTCTTATTTGCCATGCAGGAGACCCAGGTTTGATTCCCTGTGCCTGCCCATGCAAAAAAAAGAAGAAGAAGAAGAAGAAGAAGAAGAAGAAGAAGAAAAAGAAATATCTCAAAAAAAATGGAAGAAATATCTCAAATCAGAAACCTAATCTCACAACATGGATGATGGAGGTAAACACAAAGAAACTAAACACAAAATAAGCAGAAGAAACAAAATATTAAAGATTGAACAAAGATACGTGAGATAGAGAAAAAAGTAATATTAAAAAGAGAGAATCAATAAAACAAAACATTTAGTATATGGATGCACAAAAAAGTAGAAAGGACAAAAAATGACTAAAATCAGAAATGTAAAGGTGAATATTACCACTGAATCCACAGAAACAAAAATGATAATAAGAGGACACCATGAAGAACACTATGCCAACAAATTAGATAATCTAGATGAAATAGACATGTTCTAGAAACACACAAACTACCTACACAAAATCAAGAATAAAAACAGAATATCCCAACATACCAATCACAAGTAAAGAGATTAAATCATAAAGTAAAAATTAAAAAAAGAAACAACAGAAACAAAGTCCAGGAGCAGATTGCTTCACTGGTGGATTTTATTAAACATTACAAGAAGAATTATCATCAATAGTGATCAAACTTTTCCAAAAATATGAAGAGGATGGAACACCTTCAAACTCATTCTATAAGGCCAATATCATCCTAAAACAGAAGCTAAAGATACCATTCCAAATGAAAACTACACACCAAAATCCCTTATGAATATTGACATAAAATATCCTTAACTAAATACTAGCAAACCAAATTCAACAATGTATTAAAAAATTATAATATGATCCAGTGGAAATGATATTTAAAAGAATATAATTTAATGTAATAACATCACATTAATAGAATGAAGGCAAAAACAACAAATGGTCATCTCAATTGATACAAAAAAGGTTTTTGACAAAACTCAGCACCACTTCTTGATAAAAACACTTTGAAAACTGGAAAAATATAGAAACATCCTTAGCATGATAAAGGGAATGTGCGAAAAACCCACAGCTAGCATCCTACTCAATGGTGATTTACCGAAAGCTTTCCCGCTAAGATCAAGAACCAGACAAGGCTGCCCATTGTCATAACTGTTTTAATAGTGTACTGGAAGTAGTCAAGTAAAAGAAATAAAAGGTATCCAGAATGTAAAGGAAGAAGTAATATTCTATTTGCAGGTAACATGATCCTATATATATATATATATATATATATATAAAAGAAAAACATACAACAAAGCTACTAGAGCTAATAAATTCAGAAAAGTGATCGGGTACAAGGTCAACACAGAAAATGCAGTGGTGTATCTATAGAGTACTGTGATGATAAAGGTTTTGTTAACTGGTTGACTATGTTATGGTATCCAATTTTTTGTTCAAGCAAATAGTCAAGCAAATAGTAACCTGATTGCTAATGTAGATTACATCTACAATCAACACAGGAGATTGCCCTCATCAATGAGATGATTCTGATCCATTTAAAGGCCTTAACGGGAGAAATAATAATTTCAGCAGTCAAAAAGAATAATTTCTATCTCCATTTCAACTTGTTAGCTTCTCCTGGGTAATATATCAGGACCTCCATTGCAGTTCCAACTTGCAGCCTGCCCTGTGGAATTCAAACTAGCCGATCCCCATGGTTGTGTAAGAAAATTGTCAGTATGATACTCATGATAGTTTGTATATATACCCTGTTGATTCTGTTTGTCTGGAGAATCCCGACTAATACAACTAGCAATGAATAATATGAAAGAAAAATTCCACTTACAATAGCAACTAAAATAATAAAATATCTAGGGATAAATTTAACCATGGATATAAAGAACTTGCACAATGAAAACTACAAAAATATGAAAAATATGGAAAAGTGATGGGTTATCACTTGTGTGATTTTGAAAAGTCAAATTTAAAAAGGTGAAGGGATATTCCAGATGTAATTAAGGTCTCAAGTCTGTTGATTTTAGTAATCAAATATTAGATTATCCTGAATGGGCCTGACCTAATCAGGCAAGCTCTTTATAAGAGGATCTAGAGGACATCAAATCTAGAGGAGATAAGCCTCTACTAGTTTTACTGTTGCAAGAAAATGAATTGTGTTAACCTCAGTAGGAGTTAGTATAGTTCTTATTTCAAGATTCCATTTTGGAATAAATTTTATTTTAAATTGTTTAAAAAATACATGGGTGTCAAAATCCAGAATCAAGACTTAAGGAATGCCACAGGGCAGTAAGCAATATGCAATAACAAGAAACAATCAAGGCAAAGAAGATTCAAAACAAAACAGTGAAGAGAGGGCAAAGATAGAGAGTTCAAGGCAGTTGTAAACAGTTGCTGTGTTGTAGGATATGTCTAGAATAAAGCACTGGAAAAGGGCATACAGTTGATATCACAAGAATTTGTGAAGGCAGCCAAGTGTTGATGGGTAGGATATCAGGTAAAATAAGCCTAGAGATGGCCACCAGATTGAAAAAGGAGAAATGGTAGATTAAAGCAAATCTGTTTTGTGAGTCAATGGTTTCCTGCCCAAACTTGGCCCAACCATAGAGACTCTTCTCATCTCCTAACTAGCTCCTACCTTGCCCAAAGTGAAAGTTCCTTGTTTATTTCTAGGAAACTTTCCTGCAAGTCATGTAGGGTTTCCATGGCTTCAATGTGGATGTTTCCAACTTGATTTGATATTGCCAATAATAGGGGTAAATTCTTAATGTCTCACTTGAAGAATCTCATAGCTGTGTATTAATTTAACTTTTCTAACCACTTCATTCCTGACATGACATACCTTTCATTGACAGATGATCAAAGTAACCCTGATTGTGTTTTTAGAAACAAACCCTGGCCAACAGAATATAGACAACTTAGTTTTATTCGTTTAGTGAGAAAATTTGGGCCTTTAAGCAAGGAGACTATAGAGACAACTCAAAAGTGCTTTGCATTTTAAAAGCACTCTATGAGTTTAGTTAATGACAAAGTCATTGCCCGAACAATAATATATACACATCAGATTCAAAGAACATGAGTGAAAGAAATCCCTCTGGCTCTTTCAGTGACTGTGACTGGAATCTTTGTCTATGTTGTGAAGCTGTGGCGAACGTGTTTTGTGAGGATGCTGCTCATATTGCATCTGGTTCCAGTAGAGAGCCATTTCTCCCAGAAGTAAGGGAACCCAGGGGTATTTTCACTCTCAGTTACTCATTCTAACTCCCCACTATTAAAGCTTCTCCATGGGAGTCATTATGCACTTAGGGAAACTACTCCTGCTATAGCAGGCCACTAGGGAACTGTGCAGCTTGCAGAAGTGGTAATTTACAAAATACTCTCTGGAGAAAGGAGGGAGGGAGAGAATTTAGAAAGTGCTTCTTTTTCCTGCAGTAGAGCTTACCCACTATGGGAATTAAACTCAGCAAGCTCTTCATGACACAAGAGCTTCATAAATACAAAGGAGTCTTTCTATTGTGTAAAACAAGACAACTCAGAAATCCCTTGTTCTGTTTCTACATAATCTACTGTTATAAACGCTCACATTCCCATGTTTCTCCCAGTAGCCTTTGAACAAGAATAATAGCAAGCTACTTCCTTGCTTTTCTAATTCTCAAGACAGAAATGCCTTGCTTGTTTTGTTCTTTATCAGAATAAGTAGCCAATAAAGCTATGTGATGCTTTTTTGTTATTTAAGAAGAGTAGATAACTCATTGATATGTAATAATTGGAATTTTCTTTTGGGTATTTCAAATGTACTATCAAGCCTTGGCTAAATTGTTATTGCTAACTATGGATAGGTCCTACTTTTGCTTATTATGGGACTTCTTGTTTGCTCCCAGTTTGGGGTGATTGTGAATAAGACTGCTATAAAAATTGTGAGTGCAGGTTTTTGCATGGACATAAGTTTTCAAATAAGTGGGTAAAGGCTTAGTAGCATGTTTGCTGGATTGTATGGTAAATTATGTTTAGCTTTGCAAGAAACTATCATACTGTCTTCCAAAGTGGCAGTACTATTTTGCATTCCCACCAGCAATTAATGGGGGGGCCTGTTGGTTCATATATTTGCAACATTTGATTTTCTCAGTTTTTTGGATTATAACCATTCTAATGTATGTATACTAGTATCTTGTGGCTATTTTAATTTGCCATTCCACAACAAGTGACGTTAAGCATTATGTTCTTATGCTTGTTTGCTTTATGTATCTTTTTTTTTTTTGGTGAGTTATCTCTTGACAATGTTTAAATGGGCTGTTTGTTTATTTATTATTGAGTTGAAAGAATTCCTTGTACATTTTGGATAAAAATCCCTTATTAGATACATATCTAATATGTATCTAATTTTGAAAATAATTTCTCTTAGTCTGTGGCTTTTTCTTGACAGTTTATTTCACAAAGCTGAGGTATTTTTATTTTAACAAAGTTCAACTTAACATTTTTGTCTTTTCATGGGTCATTTATTGAAGTCATATTTAAAAATTCATTGCCATACCCAACATCACCTTGATTTTTCTATGTTTTCTTCTGGAAGATTTATAATGTTTTACATTTAGGTGTATGATCCATTATGAACTAATTTATGTGAATGCTGTTAAGTCTGTGTCTATTATGCTTACTTTGCATATGGGCATCCAATTATTACAATATACTCAGCATGATTTATATTTTTAAAAGAAGTGTTACAATGTGTTTTATGGGCAAGAAAATTGTCTTTCTTGAATAGTCCATGTTTGCTTGAGAATAAATGCATTCAGCACTTCTTAGATGGAGCGTTCTATACATGACAATTTGATCAAGCTTATTGATTGTGCTGTTCAGTTAGTTCATGGATAGCCTTACTGATTTCCTACTTACTGAATCTATCAATTACTGGTAGAGGATTGTTGAAGTCTCCTACTGTACTAATGGATTTGTCTATTTCTCCTTGAAGTTTTTTCCATTTTTGCCTCAGATAATTTGAAATTCTTGTTTAAAAAATTGTTTATTGTGTCTATATGAACAACTCAAAATTTCCCATTTCAACCATTTTCAAGGGCATTAATTATATTCACAGTATTGTGCTACCATTACCAGCATCCGATACCCAACCTTTTTCTTCCTCTCATGTGGAAACTACACCCCTTGACCAATGACTCCCTATTTACTTCTCACCTAGCTGCTGGTAACCTGTAACGTACTACTTGAGGAATTTTACTATTCTAGGTATTTCATATAAAAGATATAAACACAATGTTTGTCTTTTGTGTCTGGCTTATTTCATTCAATATAAGGTCTTCAAGTTTCAGCCATGTTGTTGCATGTATCAGAAGGTCATTCCTTTGTATGGCTGAATAACATCCCATTTTGTGTATTTATATTTTGTTCATTTTTTTCATCATGTGAAGGACATTTGACTTGCTTCCACTTTTAGGCTATTGTGAATTATGCTGCTATGAATATTGGTTTACAACTATCTGTTCAAGTCCCTGATTTCATTTCTTTTGAAAAGAAAGAAAGGGGATTGCTGGGTCATATATAATTCTGTTTACAACTTTCCGAGGAACTACCAAGCTGTTTTCTACAGTGACTCCACCATTTTACAATGTAACCAGCAATGTATACAGCTTCCAATTTGTCCACAACATTTCAACACTTTTTATTTTCTGTTTTTGTCTTTTGCGATTGCTATTTTTGTTTTTAATAGTAGCCTTTCTTGTGGGTATGAAATAGTGTCTCATTGTGGTTTTGCTTTGCATTTCTCTGATGAATAATGACATTGAGCATCTTTTCATGTGCTTTTTGGCCATTTGTGTATCATCTTTGTAGAAATGTCTTCTCAAGTTATTTTCCCACTTTTAATTGGGTTATTTATATTCTTGAGAGGCTGTAGCAGTTCTTTATATTTTCTGGATATTGAATGCTTTTCACACATATAGTCAGCATTTTTTGCATTCTATAGGTTGTCTTTTCACTTTCTTGATTATATCCTTTGATGTACAAGTTTTTAACATAGATGAAGTCCATTATATCTATTTTTCTTTCAGTACTAGTTTTTGGGGCATCATATCTGCCATATCCAAGGTTATGAATGTTTCCCCCTATGTTTTCTTTTAAGAGCTTTCTGGTTTTCAGTTTTTATGTTTAGGTCCTTGATCTACTTATAATTTTTGCATATGGTGTAAGGTGGAGATCTAACGTCATCATTCTTTTTTATGTGGGTATTTGGTTTCCAGCACCATTTTTTTAAGACAGTGTTCTTATTCCAGTTAATGTTCTTGGCACCTGTTTTAGTTTGCCAGCTGCCAGAATGCAATATACCAAAAAATGAAATGGCTTTTAAAAATGGAAATTTAGTAAGTTGCTAGTTTACAGTTCTAAGGCTGAGAAAATGTCCCAATTAAAACAACTCTACAGAAATGTCCAATCAAAGGCTTCCACAGAAAGATACCTTGGTTCAAGAAGGCCAATGAAGTTCAAGGTTTCTCTCTCTAGTGAGAAGGCATATGGTGAACACAGTCAGGGTTTCTCTCTCATCTGGAAAGGCACATGGTGAACACGGCATCATCTGCTAGCTTTCTTTCCTGGCTTCCTATTTCATGAAGCTACCAGGGAGGCGTTTTCGTTCTTTATCTCCAAAGGTCACTGGCTGGTAGACTCTCTGCTTCTCGTGGCTATGCCATTCTCTGCTCTCTCAGAATCTCCAGCTTTCTCCAAAATGTTTCCTCTTTTATGGGATTCCAGTAAACTAATCATGACCCACACAAGTGGGTGGAGACACACCTCCATCTAATCCAGTTTAACAACCACTCTTGAGTGAGTCACATCTCCGGGGAGATGATCTAATTACAGTTTCAAACATGCAATACTGAATAGGGATTAGAAGAAATGGCTGCCTTACAAATGGGATTAGGATGAAAACATGGCTTTTCTAGGGTACATACATCATTTCAAACCAGCACAGCACCCTTATTGAAAATTAGTTTTTCACAGATAAATGGGTTTATTTCTGTTCCAGTAATTTTACTCCAGTTGACTATATATTAGTGTTCTCCATATATATGCACCTGACTATATATATATATATATATATATATATATATATTGCTATGTATATATGAGAGAGAGGTAGAGATAAATAGATAGATGGAGAGAGAGAGAGAGAGAATGAGATGCATTATAGTAATTGGTTCACACAACCATAGAGATTAGCAAGTCTGAATTCAGTAGAGAAATGCACAAGCTGGAAACTCTGATGAAGTTTTATTTCCTTGGAGAAGCTGGCTGGCTAGAAAGCAGAAATTCTTCTTTCTGACCTCTGAAATCCTAAGTTTTCACCCAAAACCTCCAACTGATGGAATGAGGAGACTCTCCACAGTGCTGAGGACAACCTCCCTTGTTTACTTAGATGCAATCAACTGATTAATGATGTAATGACAGTCAAAATACCCTCACAGTAACAATGATCAATTGAATGCTTCCTTGATCAAACAACTGGACACAATCTAGCCAAGTTAACACATGAAATTAACCATCAGAGTCTATATGTCTATCTTTATGACAGTACCTCAGTGTTTTGATAATTGTGGCTTTGCAGTAAGTTTTGAAATCAGAAAGTGTGAAATTTTTCAACTTTATTCTTATTTGTCAATAATGATTTGGATATTCAGGATCCATTATGATTGCATATGAACTTGAGTATCATTTTTCCATTTCTGCATTAATGCTGTTTGGATATTGATAGTGAGTTCATTAAATATGTAGATTGTTTTGGGTAGTATTGACATTTTTAAAACTTTGTCTTTTTATTCATGAATGCATGATATCCTACCATTTATTTAGGCTCATTTCATTTCTTTCAGTAGTATTTTTTAGTTTTCAGTGTACAGGTACTTCACCTCCTTGGTTAAATTTGTTTTTAGGTATTTTATTCTTTTAGATGTAGTTTTCACAACCCTGAGTTTCTCTGTCATTTAATTGGTGCATGCAGACCATTCATATTTTAAGTGATTGCTTATATTATTGATTAGTAACATTTGCTATATTTGTAACTGTTTTTTTTTTACATATTATGCATATTTTGTTTCTCTTTTTTCTTTATCTTCCATCTCTGCTTTCTTTTTGCAGTTATTTAAAACATTTATTTGATAGTCAGCTGTTAGTTTTCATCCACATTGACTGTCCATAGGTTTTTAAAAGTGGTGAAGATATATAGGTAACCAATATTTAGAGCTTTTTTGGTGAGTCTTCCTCCTCATGACATTTTCAGAACAAATGTACATGGACACCATATAAGACATTCATTATTCCTTAGGCCTAGGCAGTATTGTTGAGCCTGGTGTCAATGTGCACATCTGGTATTCCCATCTCCTTCACGGCAAATTTCTAGATGTCTTTGAGTGCTCAAGAGACAGACTCCTTAAAGCCACTCCAAGAAGTGAATGTTGGGGTGTATTCCCTGTCACCACTTCACTGAATGCAGGATGGACCTTTTTCTTCTTGCCACCCATCTTTGTAGGAGGCATTCTGCCAATACCAGGTTGAAAAGGAAGAGTGTGAGGGATTGTCTTCCTTCTTGACTTTTAATTGAGCATATTATATGATTTCATTCCATCTTCTCTTAGAAAATTAATTATCCTTTTTTAAAAATCAGTGATTGTCCTAGAATATAATATACATTTATAATATGTATAAATTCACTTTCTAATAACACTTTATAATCTCACAGGTAGCTCAGGTTCCTTATAACAAGGTATTCCCAATTCCTCTTCCCCATTTCTTACAGTATTTCTATCATTCATTTCACTTATCTGTATACTATAATCACTCAATAAATTGTTGCTACTATTACATTGAACAGTTTTCTATCAATTAAGAAAAATAAATAAATTTTATCTTCATTTATTCTTTTTCCAATGCTCTTCCCTTTTTATGTAGTTCAGATTTTTTTTTTAAATTTTCCTCTCCCTGAAGAATTTCTTTACTGTTTCTTTCAGAAACATTCTGTTGGCAAGGAATTGTCTAAGTTTGTTTGTTGCGAAAGAGTTTATTTCTCCTTCTCTTTTGAAGAATAATTTCACTTAATAAAAATATAGATTCTAGGGTGGTGCATTTTGTACTTTCAGCATTTTAGATATTTCACGTCACTCTCTTCTTGCTTGCATGACTTCTAATAAGAAGTCTTGTGTAATTATTATTCTTATGCTTTACTCCTCTGTAGAAAAGTTCCCTCCATACTACTTTCCCACCTCATCCAGGCCTCTTTCAAGATTTGGTCTTTCTTTCTTTTCTTTTTTTTTTTTTTTTTTTTTTTTTTTTTTTTTTTTTTTTTTGCTTTTCTGCAATTTAAACACAATATTTCTAGATTTTAATATTTCAAGGTTCATTTGGTATCTGTCACTAATTAGGAACATTTTCAGTCATTACTACTTCAAACATTTTTTGTCTCCTTGTATTTCAATTACATTTAATGTATCCTTTTCAAAAATTTTCTACTCTCTTGGATAATTCAGGGTTATTATCATCATCATTATTATTATTATTTCCTCTCTGTATTTCATTTTGAGAAATTTCATTTGACATATCTTTGAGTTCAATGAATCTTTCTTCAGCCATGTCCAATCTTTTTATGGCTCTATCAAAGGAATTCTTCATTTCTGTTACAATTTTTTGTTTCTAGCATTTTTAGTATTTATTAGCATTTCCTCTCTGCTTGTATTCCTCATCTACTCTTACATGTTGCCCACTTTTACCATGAGAGCCTTTAGCATATTGTTAATGGTTAATTGAAATTCTCTATCTGATAATTCTAACATTTAAGCCATATCTTGCTCCCTCTCTTCACATTCTGTTTTTCTATTTTTTGGGGGGGTCTTTTAGCATGTCATAATTTTATTTTGTTGCTGAAAACTGGACATGATGTATCAGGTAAAAGGAACTGAGGCAAATAAATTTTCAGTGTGAAGTTTTAGGTTTATGTAGCTGAGAGTTATGCTGTGTTTAAGTTTGCTGAACTTGTGATATCAAGTCTTCAGTTTCCTCTGGTGTCCTTGTTTTTGTCTTTCCCCTTGTTGTCTTTGGGTTTCCCCAGAAACTCTTGCTTAAAGAGGTTCTTGTCTTGGAGTTCTTTCACAAGTGTTTCCTAGCTTCCCCTCCCTTAGGTGAAATAGGAGGGCTAGAGGTGATTGGTCTTGGTTAAATACCCTGTCCTAGTGTGTTAGTTAGATTCAGTTGTCAACTTGGCCAGGTGAAGGCACCTAGTTCTGTTGCTGTGGACATGAGTCAATGGTACGTGAACCTCATCTGTTGCTGATTTACATCTGCAGTCGGCTAAGAGGCATGCCTGCTGCAAAGAATGACATTTGACTTACTTGGCTGGTGCTTAAATGAGAGAGCGCAATGTGGCACAGCCTAAGCAGCTCTGCATTCCTCATTTCCACACTTGCAGCTCAGCCCAGGCCTTTGGAGATGCAGAAAGAAGTCACCCTGGGGAAAGTTGTTGGAACCCAGGGGCCTGGAGAGAAGACCAGCAGAGACCATCCTGTGCCTTCCATGTAAGAAAGAACCTCAGTGGAAAGTTAGCTGCCTTTCCTCTGAAGAACCAACAAAATAAATCCCCTTTTATTAAAAGCCAATCTGTCTCTGGTGTGTTGCATTCCAGCAGCTAGCAAACTAGAACACCTAGGTAGGATAAGACTCTGGTAATGTATTTTCCCTGGAAGAGAAGCCCTTCGTTATGGCATAATTACAATTGTTACTGTCTTCTCCATCTTCCCAAGACATGAGGGGATTATCCTTGGATCTTTACAAAAAGCTGGTGGGGTCCTAGGGATAAATCCCATGAAAGTGTGCAGGAGAACTGCAGGTTCCAAGAGTTCCTCAGTGTTACACTCAGCCGACAACATTTCATCACAATTACCATTGATATTTTTTAAACAGTTTTGGCTCCAATACTTTTAGCTCCAGTAAGTTATCTCAATTGTGGTTCTCTGTACTCACCTGTTCCTCCAGAATTTTCCAACACTGAATTCTATGAATGTGAAACATCCACTTATATCCTGGCATATGAAGCCCAGGCCATGCTTAGAATAGAAAGCAACATCTCCCCACAGGATTGTGAGGACATTTGGTCAAAGGAAGTTTAAAGATGGAGTTGTGATATTTTGAAGGGTCTGTGCACATGAATCTAGGTTTCCCATTTTGAGAAGACTTCAAAAATAGGAAACAGGAGACACAGAAATATCATTGTAACTCTTTTGCAATTTAACCCTATGTCTGCAAAGACTTCTATATTTTCTGAGCAAAGAATTAGAACGTGCAGTGGATTAGTCAAGTATTAGTGTATTGCCCAGAATTCAAAAATATCCTATGCATATGTGTGTAGGGGCCAAGCAGGTAGCATCCATGTGTAACTCATTTCAGTTTAACAAAACTTAGATAATGGGTGGCTGGAAGCAAACCAGACACTTTAAGCCAGGCCAACGCTTGACACTTGGTGTCAAAGGTGAAATCCGGTAGAATATGTGCACCAGGAAAGAAGATGAGGTTTGAGGACCACCAACCCAGCTACTTTCCTCATAGGGAATTGTGCTGTCCTTGTGTTCCCAGACCCCTGAAATTTCCACCATTCTGAGAGCATTCCAGGAAACTCACATCCAGAGTACTTTTCCTTTTAATTTCCAGAAAATTGTACACAACGCTGATAAATCACCCATGTGCAAGGTCAGCCAAATTCCTCTCTTTGCCTCAGGATGCCTTCTATATTTTCCATCTAGCCATATATTTCATAACAGTAACTTTAATAATGCATGATAGTCCTTCAGATTGGTTTAGCATCATTTGTATATTCATTATCCTGTTGTTAGGAATTTATGTTGCTTTTCAATATTGCATCTTTAGAAATAGGCATTGCGGTACCCATCATCATCAGATTGTTCTGTTTACCCTGGAAAAGTTTTCATTTAATAAGTTCCTAGGAATGGAAATGCAGGGCTTTCTCTTGATTTGAATTTACAAATTGCTTTATAAAATGCATCGGACAATCTACAATGATATGAGCATAATAAAGGTATTCCAATTTTACCTTAACCGTACCCACTTCAGGCATGGTAATTTTTTTTCATTAGATTTATGTGTGTAAAATGATGCCTTGATATTGCTTAAATTTGCATTTATTTGATTGCTTATATTAATTGAAACTGTTTCCATATGTTTGCTTCAGTAGTCTGTTTATATCCTTTCCACATTTAACTACTGGGACCGCAATCTCTTTTCTGTACATTTGAATAAGCACTTTATAGTTTATATCTATGAGCTATTTATCTTTTACATTTGGTCCAAGTTTTCCGTTGAACTACTGTTTTCTTTTTTATTTAATTGTGTTACTGTTTTTGCTATTTCAATTCATATTAGAGGTACTTCAGTTTCAAGATTGACCTTAAGTCATTCCATATTATTCATGGGCTCCCCCTTTATGAGATCCATCTCTGCATGTTTCTTCAACCATTTTCCTCTCAGTAAATGTGCGTTTTGCCATTTGTTTATAATCAGTTGACAAATATTTACTGAGTTTTCTTTATAAACCAGGACCATTTATAGTCATTGAAAATCAACTACAAATGAGCAAGTCCCTGCCCTCATGAAGCGTATATATGTTGTCCTGTGGTACAACGATATAAAAAAATTAGGAAAGCCAATCAAAATTATGATACCAGACAGTGGTGTTATTAAGAGAAATTAAAGAAAATGTACTAAGTGGGAAATTTCAAGTCCTCAATTAAGAGATTTTGGAGAGTTGGGAGAAGGGAGGCAATTAGTGGCTTAGAGTTCATAGAGATGTTATTGTTAAGGTGACTTATTAATTGGTGTTTGTAATTTTACTTGGTTTCAAGAAATGTGCTGAAGCTGGGTGTGGGATATTAATAAAATGGTTTTTTTCTACCTTAATATGATGTTAATTTCATTTTTCAGTTTCCTTATCTTTTATCCTCCAGTTCTTAATCTTTGGTATACCAATGAACAGGTGACATTTTTCTCCCTAAAGATAAATATTTTAAGTTATTTCTATGCTAAACCAAGCATTTGCAATTTCAGAAATCTGTGCCTTCTCGGGTCTCTTCTACATAAAGGAAATGCATGTTCTCTTTTCAAGAAGGGTAGGGACAGGGAAGCATTTCATCAGGAAATGAGCAACATACTTTCAAAGAACTTCCAAGCCCAACTAAAACTAAATGCAAAAGGCAGTGGATGGAAATTGAAGTGACTGCATCACTACCTTTCTTTGGTCACCGCTGCCAAGGGAATTTAAAATGTGCCCAAGGATAAAATCTTAAAGATAGTCTAAACATTTGCTACTCTCCGCCTCTTGATTTTAAGTCACAAGCACAGAGTCCTTCATTCCATTGTATCTGGGCCAATTCTGGGGATGAATAAAAGCAGGTCAGCCTAGGGCAGAGATGTGAGTGATATGATTTCAAAGGCAGAGGTAAGTTAACCCAGACAAAAGACCAGAACTGGATTTGGATATGGAAACACACATAAACAAATGGATCATTTTCTCACCTGTAACTGATATCTGAAATTCATTTTCATTTAAGATGAGATAAAGCATTAAATCCTGAGGGCACTGAAAGGTGAAGTCCAGGTCAGAACGTTCCCTTAGATCATGATGTCAATGGTGCCCTTGAGAGATACTCCTTTATATGGAAAATAAATAAAAGCCATATGGATGCTAATGTGCAGGTGACCCAGGGGCTGAGTCAATCCCCTGATGGTTGTTGATTGGTTATTACAGTGCTTATTAAGTTTACTATTTTAATTTGAATGCATTAACTGTCAGGACTTGGCTTCCTTGGTCAGCTGTACAACTGTCTGTGTGCACACTTGTCTCACATTTGCTTTCATTATCTTGTTTCTTAAAGCATTCGAAATTCAGATACTGATGCAGATTCATCCTGAGACAAGATATCTCAATGGTATGGCATTCAATTGTGCATTCAATTGTAACTCAATTGTGCAAGCACCATGTTTGGCAGCATGAGATGTACAAAGAGAGATTGCATGCATCCTTGCCTTTAAAGAACTCAGACTTCCAGTAGTATTTCAGAGGAAGATGCTGTTTCCTCCCTCTTGAGTTTTCTTTGCATGTGATGGAGTTCATTTATAGTAACTGCAAGCCTCTCTCTATCCTTTTACATAGCCTACCCCAAGAAAGTGAAAGTGACTTTAGGAAATTTGGAATCAGGGGAGAGGAAGCGGGCAAACCTGGCTCAGCTCTAGCTTTCTTCCCTGTAGAGCAAGTTAACCATAGTGTTTTATTATTTAAAACTACTTCGCTTTCACACAGTTACAACCTCTAATAGTCTCTTTTAATTAATAGAAGTGATATTTTGCTGATTCGTATTGCTTTGTGTCTTATTTCTGAATCTCTGAAACATTGTATAAGTTTCAAGTTCCCTTAAGAACCCATAATAGAGCATAAAAGACCAAAACATATAAGAATTATATTTGAGAGTCAAATGTATAAAAATTATATTTTAAAGCAAATTTGAGACGTGACGTAGAAGAAAATGATGCAGTTATTTTTGAATTTGGAAGAGGTTGTCTATTGTCTGTTGGTGACATCAGAAGGGGGGAATTTAAGTTGTATTTAATTATGAGTAATGCTTGGCAAATAAGAGAGGATAAGGACATCCAGGTAAGAGCTATACCAGGCACAGAATCAGAAAAATCCAAATAAATGCAAACACAGAGGACAGAGAATAATTTGTATTGGTTGCAGCATAGAGTAAGTCAAGGGGTGCTGCAGGGAGTTCAGTTCATTTTCATGATTGAGAAGCTTTGATTTCAGGCTATGGACATCACCTTTATTCTATTGGAATCTGGGAGTCATCAAAGAAGAATTGATGAGCAGGAAAGCAGCTTGATCAAAGTCTTATTCATAAAATCTATGTTGGAAATTATACAGATGTCAGCCAGGTCTCCTTCCCCTATTCTTATTGACTTCTGATTCCTGAATCTTCAGTTCACAGGTCCAGGAAGAGACCAAAGTTCATACAATGATTCCTGTTAAATCATGGGAACATTTTCCTCATTCTTTTCTTCATCTCCATACTTCTTCACCCATGGGTGTTGTTTTGGTTCTGTCTGTATCATTAGCATGTAGCATTCACAATTATAATTTCCATGAAAAAGAGGTGTCATCAGAATATACTTCTCATCACTTTAGTAGCACTGAAGAGAAAAATCACTTTGGTAAATGCCTAGGGCATTCCACTCTATTACTTGCCTCATTCTGCAGGTATCCCCTCCTTTCTGAGTCTTCCAAGGGTAACTCTGACAGTTTTTTGCTTTGCATTTCACAGAACAAATCTGTTTAGGCCCTGGAGGTTGAATTTGGCACTTCAAATAAAAATTTCAAATATAAAGAAAAGTTGAATTTATAGTGCAATGAACACTCTGTACTCTTGTTAATAATTTATCTCTCTCTATTTTCCTATCTATTTATATTTTTCCCAAATCATTTGAAGGTAAATTGCTGATAACATATTTTACTTCTGAGTACTTTAACATGCATATCCTAAAAATACAGTGCCTTATAAATAAAAAATTATGAATGTCTTAGTAAGTTGGCATTATTTAAGAAACATCAAACTGTCCATATTTAAATTTTAATTGTCTCACAAATGTAATTTTTTCAGGCTGCTTTTAAGATGTCCTTTATCATCATTGGTTTTTAACAATTTGGCTATAACACAACTTTGTATGGTTTTCTTTGTGTTTATCCTGCTGCAGTTTCTTTGACGTTATTGAATTTGTGGACTTATATTTCTCATCTAATTGAGAAAAGTTTCCACCACTATTTATTTAAATCTTTCTTAACACTTAAGAAATAAATATGAACCTCCCTTTTATATCCGTTATTACATCTGTTATATATGGGTCACAAGCCTCTTAGTCACATTGAGAAAGTGCTAAAACACAAAGAAGAAAACAAATATGACTCATTTGATAAATTGAAAGAGGAGCCAATCTCTAAGAGTGAATGATTCTTAAACCAGGAAGAATATTACTATTCATCACTGCTTAGCTCAGTACATATACAAAGTAGAATAACCAAATGAAATTATTGACTATCCTTTAAATATTTAAATATGTATTAAATACAAAGTATAAATACATACCAAGAAGCCTAAAAACAGGTAAATTGGAGCAATGTTTATATAGATTTCACTTATTTCCTCTAAATCCAATTTTGCAAACTTAAGGATCATTTGGTATACAGAGTAAAGGCATAATACCAATGAAAACATTGTGAACAACCTCAAAGAGGATAATCAATTACTGATGAGCTTGGAAAAATATAAAATGTTATTCTTGGGTAGGAAGAAATGACAAACAATATATGTGCCTTTATGCAAATTCCAAAGCCATTGGCATTGTGGCTTTAAAAATCTGTTACATAAAATATTTTAATTATAATGCTTTTAAAAAGTTTTATATTATGATCTTAAAAATCCAGTAATAGTAAGGGTACGTGGGTGGTTCAGTGGTAGAATATTCACCTTCCATACGGGAGACCCAGGTTCAATTTCTGGACCCTGCACCTAAAAAAAAAAAGAATCTAATAATAGAGCTTATTATAATTACAAACATAGCTATTACATATTTCGGTTGCTTGAGCAGATATTCCTACATTAGTCATGATTTTCATGTTTAAGCCACAGAAACTGAATATGAGTTATATATATATAAGGAATTTATTTTTAAGTTAAGGAATGGGTCATAGAATATGAGGAAAACTACAAAAATGATGGCCACAATTAGGCCACAGACTACTCTGGTAAGGACAAAGATGTCTTCTAAACTCCAAATGCTGCAGATTGTACCAAAATTACCACTGCAAACTCTATGCTCTCACTGCCACCCAAATAGATTTCTGATGCAATATTTTTGCATAGCAAATACACACTTCAAATGAATTATGTCTATGTCCTAGCTGCAAGAGAGCTGCTGAGAAAATTCATATCTGACTCTATTGGCTCCTATATTTGAAGACAATCTTTGCTTCCCACCAATACTCAAATGTCAGGGAATCCCTTATACATAGAATAAAGATAATGTTCATACATTTCAGTCATTTAAATATGAGTACTTTTGACTAAGACATTATTTACAGTATCCCTTGGTTAAAATTCATGCAAATATTATATATTATTGCACTTTTTGCTGTTAACACTTCTGTTTTGCTTTCCAAAATTTTTTGTTCAATTTATATTCTAATCAAATCTATATCTATACTACTGTCATCAACTCTTATGACTTCTCAAACAATCCATAGAAATCCAGAATGTTATAATATTATATGTCTTATATGTTATACTAAGAATGAACTATCTTTTATTCTTTAACTAAATCTATCCAGTTGCTGTGCAACACTAGAAAAATCAACTCTCGTTTAGCCTAGATGTTCTCATTGGTAAATTGAGAATGTTAGATTCACTATTGTTAATATCATTTCTAGCTCTAACAGTCTGAAATGTTTTCACTAAACACCGACAACAAAAATAGTCCTGGTATTAAAAATATCCTGTGTTGCATGTTCTTGTTTAAGTTTTTCTTAAAATATCAACATTTTGGATATTTGGATATTTCATTATGTTCTTTTCATAATATTTGACAAATGCCCCCATGTTATGCTTCAAAATCCTTTCAGGAAATATCAAAAGCTTTGAGAAGACTTTGCCAGGTTTTTATAATGAATTTCAGTAGTGCTATCCTGGTAATTCGGGGGTACTTGTTGAAAAATCAATCATACAACTTTAAAGAGACTTACAAATTTATTTCTTATTCTGCTGAATTTAGAAGTTAAGACAATCATCTTGACATTTAAATTTCCTTCTTGGTTATAAGTACTGTCATATGTTGTGAACATGCTTAAGAAGCAATAAGATTATTTTAACAATTCCAACTATGTTTATTCCTTTTGCCTTAGATGGTCCCATGTAGTCTCTAGCTTCCTAAGAGCCTGGGAAGAAAGAAAGTTCTCCTCTCTGGTCATGTTTCCACTGGAGAATTTACCAGCTGTTGGCCTTCTGTTTCAGATAGAAGGATTTCATACAATCACAACTGTGTCCCTGTGGTAGCCAACTAGGTATTTTTAAATGCGAAACCATACCAAAATGGAGCAAACAATATATGCACAAAAATGCCCACTTCAGCCTAGATGGCATACAGCATTGCACTAGAAAGGAGGCTTTCACATGACAATGGTTGAAACCACTCAATCCTAAATTTAGTTTTGATCTGATCTTCAGTTCTAGTTATGTTTTACTTGTAGGTGTTTCTCTGTTCAGCTGGAAGTGAAATATGTAAGCAATGAGGGTATGTATCAAAGATTGTTCAGATTCCATTAAGTGGATCACTTGGCTTATGAGGTAATTGTGTTAAGAAAATGGGCATCAAAACTAGGTCCCTTGCATCAAAACCAGGATATCAGTAAATGGAAAAGCAGCCTCTGTAATCTGAGTGTTTGGAGCAGGAATAGACCAGGCACAGACATATTAAGGATTATATATTTATAGAAATTCTGCCGTATTTAAGGAATTGTATTTCTTTTCTTTCTCTTCATGTGATTTTCCCAATGACTTTGTGAAATAATATTGCCATATTTGTTTTCATAGATTGGAAACTAGATTCACACAATCTGGGCCACACATTGTAAGTGATGTGGCCATTATTCAAAATAATGACTGCAATATTCTGAAGCATATTCAATTTTACCATACCATTTTACTACTGATTGCCTGCATCTTCAACCCATTTAATCCATCCCCACTAGGAGTAGATATCTGTTACATTCATCATAGGTTTTCATTCAGATCACCTTTACCCAGAAAGGGTGGGTTTCCTCCCATTTGCTCTGATTCTACTTCATAAACAGGATACTCTCCTTATAGATGCAAGTGCATTGATATTTGAATCACAGACTTGATGAATCGAGCCTTACTGTTTATATATTAAGGCTGAGGGGTATGAAGAAAGGTTAATTTCTGACTCAGAACTAGAGATGGAGGAGATTTTTTCAGTATAATCATCCAAATCACAGCTAATTCTTACAGTGTTCAGCCCCATTTCTGTGCCATGAAAACAAAGGAGATTTGGGTAGCAAGATAGTTTTGCTTTCTCATGATCAGGAATGACTTGTCTTTTATGTTGAGAAAGTGGAGTCACCAATGTAAAGTAGACCACAAGTGCTCTAAATAGTATTCTTTTTTCCTATGCATCTGCTGCTATGACGTGACTTCTACCATTTGTGATTCAAGGTACTTCTAATATGAAAACACAGAAAAGGAAAATATTCAGATAAACCAACAGCATTGCAAATTGAAAAAAAAATTCTGCTTACCTTGCATTCATTCATTTATTTCATTAGTTGATAAAATTATTTATTGGAGCTCTCATATATTCTGGGTCCTGTGATGATCCAGGGGATAAAGAAGATAAATAAAATACAGAATCCACCTCTAAGGCAGTTATAACTGTCAAAAAACAAATCAGAGTTGAGTTGGAGTTCACAGCATTTTATTCACTGAGATTGATCCAGCAAAAAAAGTGATCACTTACAAAAAGAGAAACCGGTTTTAAGGGTGGGGAGTTTGCAGGCAGTTGTGTGAACATTCAAGAGTTGGAGCATGGTCCTGTTAGTCTTATAGTGACAGAGGAAGTGTAAATGGTGCTCTATTTTTAATTGGCTAGAGATGCTTAATTAGAGACTTAATTGGCTCTTTGGGGGCCAAGTGTCTCGGCAGGGACTTTATGAAGAGGATGTTTGTCACATAATTTTATGGTGGTTTGGAGAATTTAACTTTTGTCTTGGTTCTGAGAAAAAACAGAATCTATTTTGATCATATTTGTCATAATTCAATGTGTGAAATAGACATAAATAAACCAATAATTATAATAAAATACAGTCTGGAAGGTTTTACCCCAATTCTAAGTTGTAATTACTTCAGAAATGTAAATGATTCAAGCTTATGAGAGTAACTGGAATGTTTCAAATGTTCAATTTCTAATAGATTTATTTGGTTTTGTGAGTTTTATCTAATTTTTTAATTAAACTTTTGTTTTAGTCTATGTGACTAACGATATCATGTATTGACTAAAAACTTAAAGCTATCTTAAGTATATACAAAATTTAAATAATGAATCTTTCAACTGAAATGTTTTAAGTTTGTAGCATTTATACTTCTGAAATGAATAAAGCTTAAAACTGCATTGTGCCTTTTGAGAAAGACTATCTTAGAGAAATGTACATCGTATTTTGAAAGCATAAAGGAATTTGTCTGATGCAGTGGGTCAGCTATTTAGGTTATAAGTATTAAAAGACAAAGGAATTTTAGGATAAATGATAGAACACTGTGAGCAGAAGAGATGACATGAGAAAAGAGAGAAAAACGAGGACAATCTGGGAGTCACACATGGCTGCACATGGCTACTGATGCTCTCGTTGACTACGCTGGCCCCCATTCTTCCTGCTCACCCCCTCTCATTCACCTAAGAGTCTTCCACTTGGTCTGGTTTTGCTTTCCATTATAAATCATACCATCATTCTCAGTGACATCAACACCTGTGTGGATGATGTAACGATAACAAGGCTCTGTTCCTGATTTTTTTCTCCAATTACCCTTCACTCCTTTCTACTTCTACCATTGAGTTCATTCGTATTTCAGATATTATCATCCAGAGAAACTGTGTGCTCCGGGAATCCTAATACCTTACTCTGATCACCACTACTTTTCCACTTTTCCAGGCTGATTGCTTGCTCAGAGAGACCAGTGTTTCACCTTAATGACTTCAGCAAGACAGCAAATCAATTGACTCCCCAATTTTCTCTGTCCACAATGTCTGCAAACTATAGGGAGGAACATAAAGAAAAAGTAAAAAGAGGCCATGTCTGGAGAAGACTTGAGATTTCTAATGTTATTTGAGTGTTTTATGATGTAAAAAGTTTCCAGCTGTGTCTATGCATAGACAGAGAAAACATATTTTTCAGTAAGTGTTTTGTTTCTTACATTCCTTCCCATTACCCTTTTAATTCTTAGATTTTTAAAATAGAAAATGATGTGTAAAGTCAAAATTGCTAGATGTCTTTCCCCTGCCATTTTCTCACAATGTCATACCACATACCTTTGGGCCCATCTCATACAGAACAGATGCAATCTTAAGCTGAGTTTAGAAACATGGTGGTGTTGGACACGCAGTTATTAATATGTAAGACTCATCAGAATATAGGCATATTTTCAGTAGCAGTCCCTGGGACAGTAACAATTTCCTGTTCTCAAAGGCTTTATCTGACAGATATGATATTAGAGCTTTATTTTCTATTCTAAATTATTTCTTTTTTATATCTGAGAAGTTAGGATCTTCTAAGTTTAGTCAGTTCATGATCCTCTGTCCCCCTACCATAATATCTTTGTGTTTCATCAAATTCATCTAGAATATTCCTTTTCCTTTATGTTGAAACCCTTCTGTTTATGCCAATCTATAGTTATTGAAATTGTTTAGACCGTCTAACCAAATAAGTTTTTCTGGGTTTTTGCAAGTTTGTTTTGTATGCGTACCAGATACATTAAAATTTTCAAGTGTATAAAAAAGTATTGGATCATATTCACAAATTGCGTCCTCTTTTACATATTGAATGCATCTTATATTTCCAACTACCACAAAGACTGCAATATGGCATTCAATTATTTATAACAGTCTTGTACATCTATAATTTGAACAGCTTTTAAAATAAGGATACTCTATATAGCAATAATTCATATTTGTTTTTCTTGCTTTTTATTTTTATATCCCACATACAGGACTAGGCCTAAAATGGAATCTGCCTATATGCAATTGTGTTGGTAACAAAATAGTAAATGATGAATACTAAGAGCAGCCCAAATCTAGAGTTTTATAGTGTTCTGATTTAGACCAAAGTAGGTAACCACAAGAGTTGACAACAAGCAACTAATAATCCATATTGGTAGAGCTTGATCAGATCAGATCAAAGAATTGATTCTTATGTTAGTGAATATAAGAGTTTTAAAACCGAAAGAGAGTAAACAAAGTTAAAACATTGAACGAAGGAGGAAACAAAGCAGGAAGGACTATAAACCCAAAGCCCAGTCAATCATCATTTAACTCATTAATAACATCAAACTTTTGTACTCCCTAAGACCTTAACTGCTAAACTTTGACACTTACTTCCAGAGTTCAATATTTATTGTATGGTAACCTGTTAAAAAGGTTAGCACTGAGTTATCTTTTTCATGACCTTCAAGAAATATCCTTTTATACCAAAGTCTTGCCTCCCTCTCCTAATGAAAGGAAAATGTTCTGATAAGATGAATAGCCCTACTCTATTTCTGGCAGTGAGCTTAATCTTTTTCCCTCTTAGGATGGAAATAGTTTGAATTAGTCAAAGTGTCTTTGTAAACACACTGCCTCTCAAACCTTTACACCGTTGTGGTCCAGCAGTATCTTTTAGTGACAGAACTCATTCCCACATTGAGGGATTCTGATGAGACAAGATAGGTAATGAAGGTCAGCAGTAAATGCCTGCCTTGGTTCTCCAGGGTTGCTATAATAAATATTACAGATTGGTAGGGTTAAACAACCAAAATTTATTGTCCCAATTTTAGAGGCTAGAAGTCCAAAATCAAGGTATGGGCAGGCCACGCTTTCTCCAAAGTTTGTAGTGTTCTGATGGTGGCTTGCGCACAATCTGTAACTCAGTTTTTGCCTCTGTCACATGACAATCTGTCTCCTTAGGTCTCATTCTTACTGCTGTATCCACATTTCCTTTACTCGTAAGGACCACAGTCAAACTGGATTAATGTCCATCCTGATTTAGTTTGACCTCATCTTAATAGGATCTTAGAAGAGCCTATTTACAAATGAATTCCCATCCACAGGACTGGGGTTAGGCTCTGAGCATGGCTTGTGGAGACGTGATGCATCCTTCAACAATGCTACAATGCTAGATGCTGGCTGCCCTGTGGTTGTTCTCAGGATGGATGGCAACCTATTGATTTTTACTGTTTACCTACTTTGTAAAATGGCAGAGTGTGTGATATTTTGTTTCTTTATTACTATCTCCAGATACTTAGTGTGATTATTTAGTCACAACACTTAAATTTGATTGCTATTTTCATAGTATTAATGGTGAGGATGCTGAGGCTTGGTAAACTTATATAAGTAGACTTGAACCATAAATTTAGTAGATGATCAAATCAGTATTCTTAAACTACTGGTTCTATCTGACACTCAGAAATGGAAATTGGCATGTCAGGAAATCTAGTATAAGTACATACCTGCTGACAGACTGTCTTGAGGCAGTGCATTTCAAATGTTGCTATTCATGGAACTTGTAGTTAGTGGAAAAATCTCTAAATGGTACCCATTATTATTGTCATTGAAAACAAAAGAAAAGAGAGGTGTAATAAAGAATAGTATGAAAAAAACATATTTTTGAAGACGTAATCAAGACTATATAAGTGTTCTTTAGTGTTTGAGCTAAATAACTATAACTCATAGCTGAGTAAACATAATAATTCTTATATATGGCATAAACACTTTTATTATATAAGACAAGCCAAGAGTCATCTTTGGATACTTGAGCCTTGGGCAAGGAATATTTTCATTTTGCATCCTTTGTGCGTTCAGTTAACTTTGGAACCATCCTGTTTCCCAGTCAATACTTCCTACAGACTTATTTGATCCCAATGTGGAGACAAGTCCCATTTAACTTATGGGAACTAAGGGGCCTGAGTGAAGAGATACTAAACTTGAAATTACTCTCATTCAAGGAGAGGAAACAAGGCACTTGAGGCAAGTGTAGTGGGATGCTCTATGCTAGGGTTGGTATTTTGGACCTTACTTCATTTCTGAGCCTCAGGCTTCCCTTTGTATGCCAGTCCTGAAGTCTGTCTATTTTCAACCTTTTCCCTGAAGTAAAGACATGGTGATTTAACACCATGTTTCTAAGTCTCTTCCTTGTTCTTGACAGTCTCTCTCCCAAGAATTCAAGTTCCTCTCTCAATTCCTTTGCCCAAAGATCAAGGCACCTTTTAGGGAGAAAGTCTCAGTTTGTATTTGCCCGAACTGTGCTCAACCTACTTTGAAACACCCACAGACGTTCCAGCTCTTACTATCAGGATAGGAGCTTATGTTGGCAACCCTTCTCAGGTGTTGACGTCCAAGCAGAGCTTTCTGTCACCACAGATCCTGAATTGAGCCTATGAGCAGGCTTATTGGATCCTGTACTCTCTTATAATGTTAGATTAGAGAAAATAATTTACCAGAGTTGAAGTGAGATATAATCTTCATATTGAAAAAAATACATAGTCTGCTGAGCAGGGAAATTAGAAAAAAATCAAAACACTCAAATACATGCTTGAGAAATTTTACAGTACAAAATTTAAAAGAAAAAGCTATCAGAAAATCCCCCCCCAAAAAAATAAAACCCAAGGTTACTAACAATCAAATTCTGACCATATTTCTCACCTCCAACACTGAATTCTAAAAACCAACAGAGCATAGCCTTCAAAGGCCTGCATGAAATTGAATTTGAATGAGGGCTTCTGGGCCAAACTATTCATAACATATGAGAGCAAAATAAAGATATTTTCTTAGTTCTGTAGTCTCAGCAATGCCATAGGAGTTACTAAATCAAAATGAAAAAGAAAACCAAGAAAGAAAATAAAATACATTTAAAAGTGGTATTAAAGATGTCATAAAAGAATTCCTACAATGATGGCTACTTGGTAGACTTAGACAATCACCATATCCTTTTTAATTCAATCAGCAGCATAATTAAAAATTTGAATGATATTTTTGATGTACAAAAGAAGCCATATTTATTTCTCTGTAGACAAGTCAAAAGACACACAATTTAATACTTAGAAAAAACTATGAAATTAATGATAAAATATATAGCAGAATTGACTGTGGCTTGAATTTTGAGAAGTTGATGCAATATGCAGAAATATTTGATCTGATAAATACATCATTTTTGTTATAATGATATAGATTTAGAGACTAGATTGCCTTTTTAAATATATAAACCCTATTTTATTCTAAATTTAAAGATCGTATTAATTTCTTTGTTTGGAATCAAACTATGCATAATATGAGCAAGAGTTATAGTTGCCTAATCTGACAATGTAAAAGCAACAGGAAGTTGGGAATTAGAGAGGAGGGTTGAGATGGTAGGGGAGATAATTTAGGAAACCCTCATCTTAGTGAAGACTCAAATTGAAAGAACATACATGGAGATTGAAGTATATTTATGGCTACAAATGTACGCAATAGAAGAATTAATAATGCAACCAGCAAAATGGGCTGCGGTGAGGATAAATAGGTATTTTAGTGGAATCAACAAAATCAAGAAATATAGATGTCATAATATTTAGAATCATACTTGTAGCCAACAGAAGAACTAAAGCAAGAAATTATTAATAGTATTCATCTCTTGAGTGAAGGGTCAAGGTAGCAGTAATGGCAGATTTCTTTTCATTTAACATTTTCATTGAACGGTTATTTAGGAGATGCAGTCATTACTCTAAGATCAAATAATATATTAATAGTTATACATGTGTATTAGTAAACACACATATCTGCATATTTGAATTAATTAATTAAATGAAATAAAAAATGAACAATCTTTAAAGACTCTCTTCCAAACCTGCGTCTCTGAATTCAGGGAAGCAAAGAGTAGTCATTCTGGCTATTGAGCTTCTGTGCCTCCACTTAGAGGCCACTCTCAGGATTGACAGATTTGGATCTTACATATGACACTTACTAGTGGATGGGCTTTCAAATTACTTGATTCAATGAAGGATCAGTCACCTAATCTGTAAAATGGACATAAAAACACCGACCTCATTGAACTTCTATTAGCATAAATGAGACAGCATAGGCCAATGGTCTATCACAAGTCCAGGCACATAGAGAATATGCAACATACATTTACTGTTGTGGTTGAAGTCATCAGGACTTATATTCAAAATATTTAACAATACTAACTCAGAAGGACCAGCTACTCAGAACGGATGCTGGCGATTTCATTGTAGCAGCAAATAAATTCAATATCAGCCTGGGTGTGAAGTTCTAGTCTCTTCCAAAGTATTTTAATGAAGTCTTTTGGTAGGGGACGCTACCTGTGACCCACAAACACATCCTGTGCTAAAATCAGGCATGTGGGATAAAACACAGATCCCCAGTAGACAAGGGTGCTATTTGTGTATTGCTTCCTTATTGTCCTGAGCTCATGAAAATATTCAGTGGAGACAGTCTGACTCTGGTGGTCATGTTATATGACATCCTGCTTATATCCAGGTGGTAAATCTGTCCCTGGAAGAGAGGGAATGAGGTTCCTTCCCAGAAAGCAGGGCCTGATGCTAAGTGTATATCCAATTCCAGGGAGCAGGAAAACAGTACAAGGCAAGGATTAAGAGAGGGGGGGCACTTAGAACGATTTCTAGGATGTGCTTCCAAGGCAACCACTTGCAATGAGCAAAGTGCTAGATCTCTCACACTCTCTGGACCATCTACTAAGAAGCTGTGCAGAATTCTTTTTTGGTTTTTATTTTTTTTTAGAGAAGTTGTTGATTTACAGCGAAGTCAAACTCAAACAGAAAATACAGTTTCCATATATTCTTCCCATTACTACAACCTTGCATTAGAGTGATGCATTTGTTACAATTGATGAAAGAATATTATTATAATTATACTATTTATCAGAACCCATGGTTTAGAGTTCCTTGTTTGTGTTGTACAGTCCTATGTTTTCTTTGTTTAATGCTAACATGTATACATTTGGGGGAGATAGAAAGGGGTAAAATTTCATTCAAAAAAACTATAGTGAAAGGTTAATTCCATAGGCATAAAATATCAGCTTTTCCAAGCCCTATTTGTGATCTTGTTTAAAGGGCAACAGAACAGCCCCACATGGTATTTATGAGGTCAGAAACAAGGGCATCAGGAGATGCTCTACCAGTCTGGTTGACTTCATAGTTGGGTAATGTCCCCCCAGAGCTGTTCATCATAAGAGCATAGGTGAAAACATGACATAGGTGAGTGAGTGGGTCCAAGCCAACACTTAAGATGGGTCTGATACCACATATTCAGCAATTGTGAACTTTAGAAAGTTAGGAAACATTCTTTCCAAACTCTTCCCTATTTTTAAGAAAAAATAATAAGCAAATCCTAGGGTAACTGAACTAATGACATATAAAATTAGTAAGTATTTAGTAGGCAAGAAAAGTAATGATTGAAAACCTCAAATATTTAATTAATTAATCAGATAATTATTTTAACCATATTTTTAGTTCCAAATGCTTATAGCGGTGTATTTTCAGGGGTTCAAATTTTCTGAGTTGCTTCCCCATGTGAGGATAAAGAAGTAAGTTTCATCTTTCCACAAGTTGTAAAAGAGAAAATAGCAATTTGGGGTAGTTATGCAATAGATGAACTGTACCTTCCTTGAATCCACAGTGTCACTTTCTTCCATTTGCTTCTGTAGCATGTTCAATTGCCTCTTTAGTGCCCCAACTCTATTTGGAATCATCCTTTGCCCTTGCTGTCTCTAAAAGGGCAAAAATGGAAGGAGTTGGTATTTGCAATTCTGACAACCACTCTTGAGCACTAACCTCTGGTTCAGATGCAAATCTGTGACAGGTTGCTATTTTTCTGAGAAATGGCATGTAACTCTTTTGGCTGCATTTTAAATTGCTTAAAGATTATTTTTATCTCTTTGCAGTGAGAAAATATTTAAACAAAAAAGCAATCAAGGCTAACAGGAAGACATTTATCTTATTGTAGATGTCTTAAATTCCCCTTAATTGAATGAATATTTATTTCCAAGGAAGAAAATCCACTTTAACTCTTTCTTGAAATGAAATGACATGATAGATAGGTAAAAGAGTCCTAGGAAAGAAATACGGTTTCTATGTATTTATATGAGATTTCAAAAAAGTTAGATCTCTATGTTCAACCAAAAGGGAAACTGTTCTGGGGAATGGCACTTTCATGTTCAAAATTTCAAAGTAACTATATAGTTTTTTAAGAAAAATTACTATAAGCAGAGACTGTGTTAAAAGTTTAATAAACCTCTTTTCATTTAATCATCTCTCCAGCCCACTAGAGTGAATACTGGGATTGTCTCCTTATCAGTGGGGATGCTAAACCTGATCCTATAGTTGTAAACCAGAACGTTTTGGAAAGTTGCCTAGATGATGATCAGTAAAGATGTGGCCAGATGCAAAATCAAATGGCCTGCTGCTTTCTTCTCCAAGGAAAGACCTGTTTCTCAAACCTACATTGTTTTGAGCTCTTATTCCTTAACAACAACAACAAAAAAACCACAACTCTAATTTTATTGGAAAATCAAAATACACACACACACACACACAAAACAAGCTACAACTTTGACAGGCCCCTACATTTTCTCTGTTGCAGATAGACAGTACAATGCATTTCAAACTACGGAGACAGAAGCAAAGGTGCCTGAATTGGGCTAATCTTTATTCCAAACACACAAAAATAAGGTAAAGGGTAGAGACATTAAAAAACCCACTCACCTCATGCAAATAACAGAGATGAGCATGCATCTGGGGTGAGAGGGAGAAAATCCCCAACACACTAAGGCTAATAACAATCAATGGTGCAAAGTCATACAACTGTAAGGAGAACTAGGAGAAAGACATCAAAGCAGCGCTTGCCAGCCTTATCACCAAATTGGACATTAAGTTGCAAGGTGAAGAAATATTAGCCCCCCCAGATAAGGTGAAAAAAAGATTTCTTGTTTAACTTTTGAACAAAAGCCACAGAAATCTGTACTAGAGTACAGTATATGTGCGTGTGTGCACATGCATACAGAGGGGTTTTGATTATTAAGAGGAATAAGGCATTATTTCCCTGGTATGATTTTTGAAAGTGTCATTAGCCCCCAAATATTTCCATCATGGGAAATTTGTTATTCTTATCTTCCTATGATTAAAGAAAAACTCTTTGGCTTAATGCCTTGTGATTCCTTTGGATTACAGAAAGATGCACTTAGGTGGCACAGTATCCTACTACCTATTTATATTTTAATAGATAAATTTGTTGGTGAACCCATAAGCATTTTTGAATTCAGTAAACAAGACCTGCTGGGAATGAGATGGGGGTAGATATACTTAAAAGGTAGAGTTAAGGATGAATAGAAAAGTGTGGGCAGCTAGACAGGAAAGCAAGGCCAGGTGGGGTAGTTAAGCAGCTCCATCACAGGGCCCTTCAGTAAAACACATAAAAGGGTCATCAAAGCATCAAAGGGAAGGTGAGGAGGAAGCATGCTTGCCAACCACACAGTTCTGCTGAGACTCAGGGTTTAAGGGGTTTAAGGTAACCAGGGTATAATAGCAAAAAAAAAAAAAAAAAATCCATTTTTTTCAATGAATTACCCAGAATCCTAGCAGAATGAAGCCTATATCTTGTGCAACTTCCAGGGAAGTCATTAGGAATAGGACAACGAGAAAGATCCACGCTTTTGATGGCTTCATTTCCTCATAGTTCACTGAGGAAAGTGGGTACTCTGTGAGTAATTTTAAAAGCACCAAGCATGTTGTTGAGGGGAGTTCGGTGGGAGCACAGGTACCTGTGCTCATGGGCACCTGAATATAATCAAGGAGGAAGTTTGAAGAAGGTTTTGTTTAGTAGATCATAGTTAACCTGAGATTAAACATTCGAATTGACTTTTGGCTATATGAAGAATTGATGACAGTAGTGAGGGTTATGGGTGGGGGCAGTACAAAGACCAAAATATTTGAAGATTATGAAATTAATAAAAGCCTAAGCTATGGAGCAGGAACAGAAAGAAGATAAGTGGGATCATAGTGAGAAAATAAATAGTACAAGGGCACTTTTAAGGTAGGCACAGATAAAACCATGGAGGAATTTATGGTTAGTACTCAAAAAGTTTGTTCTTATCTTAAGGTCAATAGTAAAGTATTAAAGAATTTTAACCAAGGTTGCACTTCAAAAATGATTACTTTGGTTGTGATATAAAATACAAAATAAATAAAAAGGAAGAGCATAAGCAAGTAAACCAGTTAGAAGAGTGTGGCAGTAGCTTAAATAAGAGTTGACGGGTTCTTGAGTAATGATTATAGAAGCAGAGAAAAATGCAAATTTAAGGAATATGTCTGAGCTTCAGTCACTGAACTTTGCATTTGATTGTATGTGGAAGGTAAAGGATAGATAAGAGTGAAGGATGATATACCTGTTTCCTGTTTGAACAATTGGATTGTGTTTTAAGATTGGGAGCAGGAGATGATATTTATTTTTATATGTGTTCCTTAAAATTTTCCAAGAGAAGTAAGAATTTAGATATAGAGATGTGAAGCTCAAAAGCATGGGCTGACTTGGACATATACATTTAGAAGCCAGTGGCGTAAAGTAAATAAAGTCATTGGAGGATAAGAGATTTTCCCAGAAAAGGTTCCAGAGTTTGAAAAGCTAAGAAAATGAGGTTTTAGGAAGTAGTCCTAGTGGACTCTCTCATTTAATAACTGATATGAAGCAGGCTGGCAAAGGAACCCAAAGATAGAAAAACTGGTGATGCCTGGAAGCAAAGGAATCAAATGTTTTGGTAATCAAGGAATGTTCAAACTTTGTGAAATATTTCTCAAATGCTAAATAAGAGAACTTGAGAATGCCCTTTAGCTTAGTGATCTGACTCTAATTTTACACTCAAAAGGAGGGGTTTCAAGGGTCAAGAGAAGAATTAAGATAAGTTCTGAACAAAAAAATGAGTACAAAGCAGGGCAGGGGTTGGGGGGTGGGGAAGGAAGGACACTCTAGGTTGCCTTTTACTCCATACACTACCCCTGAGAACTCACACATGCAACCATACACACATCCCTCCTTTGTGACTAGCTCTTCCCCATAGTAGAAGCTACAGATACCTAATAATTGCCTTTCCCTCCTTCCCTTGCAAGAACAATCACCCTATATTGGCCATAGGCTCAGTACTTGGATGCTTGCTGGAGGGATTTCCTCTCTAATAAATGGAATTGCTAAGGAAAACAAAATTATTCTTATCTGGTCAGAATCATTTTTGCCTTTCAAACAAAGAACTATGGCCATCTTGGGACCAAAAGAAAAGACATTTTTGAGATAATGCTTAGATCCAAGAGGAAAGATAGAAAGCATCTGAAATCCTGATGACATTATAAAGGAGTCAAATTAACCGCCAATGCAGACCTAGTTTTGCTTTACCCGTCTGTTATATAAGATATAAGACCCTTGCGGGGTGATATGCAAGTAAAAGCACCTTAAATGACACAGAAGAATGGCACATGGGAATATGGATTCTTCCAGGAAGTTTTCTGTAAAGGTGAATGATTGGACAAAACAAGATGAGACCAGGGATATGTAAATTTGGGATTTCTTTTTCTTTTAATTCTTGTTTCTCTTTTCTTTTCTCCATTCTTTTCCATTCTCATTTGTCTCTTCTCTCCCTTCCTTCCTTCCTTCCCTCCTTCCTTCCTTTAATTTTTAAGGTAGCAGGACTTGAACTGTTGGAAAGATCTGGTAGAGAAGAGATAATAAGGCTGAGAGTTTGGAGCTATAGAACCAAAACAGGAACAGAGTGAAGGAACATGTAGATGGGATGAAACAACCTCAGCAAGAAGAGAAGTTGTGGTAGATGGCTTAAATTTTGAGCTATTGGAGGAGAAGGGGGAAATATGGAGTATATATGGATGGCATGTATCAGATAGGATAAAGGAAATTCATCTGTTATAATAACAGAAGGAAGGATGGATGGGTTAAAAGTCTAGTTTTTCCATATTTTTGGTAGTGGTAATTTATGGTAATTCTCATCTGATTATTTCTATTTGCTCTCTTAAGTAGTGAGTGAAGTGTGCTGCTTTCTTCTTAACTGTTTAACTGCTGCCTGATCAGAGAAAACATAGAGATAAGAAAACAGAATCGAGCTATAAGGCAGGTTGGATTTAGACTTGATGATTTCCTGAAAGCTTGTGTCTTAACTCAGTGAACTTGGAATAGAGTTCCGCAGGTTGACTCTGGGGGAGAGAGTCAGAAATTTATTTTATTTTTGTTTGTGGTAATGGAGAGCAATGCTGAGCAGCTTGTAGTAGTAATGATGGCAGGCCCATCACAAGTTTTGTGTTGACGTTCCACTTCTGTTCTTATCAACCTGTTAGTTGAAGAATGGCTTTCATCAGGCTATCTTCTGCTGACAATAAAAGGGAAGTAAATGCCCTTTGAAATTCATAGGAAAAGATATATAGAGTAAAGAGCAACCTAATAATATTAAAATTAAAGATATGTTGAGTAAAAATAGCATACAGCTTTAGTACAATTCATAGGTAAATATCACATTTAATTTGCTTTAAAAAAGAGATTAAAGCTTCTAAAATACCCAGTTTAAACAACACTGTACTACTTAAACTGGGTATTTTAGATGATCATATTATTTGAAGCTAGGCTTTCCTTCATCCCAAAGGAAGCTTATCTTTAATTTTACATCCACAAAAATGCAATTAATTGATTATGGAGTGAAAGAGAAACTATAATCAATTAATTGCATTTACCTCTACATAAAATTTTCAGTTTTGGATTTTGGATTGGTGAAATAGAATAAAATATTTATAGCAAAGAGCTTTGTGAATAAAATTCAACAAACAAAACCAGAACTTTTGAGATAAACCCATTAGTTTTGTTTTCTTCTTCTGAATAGATGTGGCAAATAGATGTGGGTGGAATTCTGTGTTGGTATACAAATGAGTAACAATTTCAAAGAGCAAAAAACAAATGTAAATTTGTGAAATCAAACAAATCTGCCTAAAAATTTAGCATTGAAATGGGGATAAAGAAATGTCAAGACTGAATATCTGAATTGGCTGAGGTATATGGAAAGAGAGGAAAGATATCATATGCAAGTAGTTATCCACAAGTTTGATAAAATAATAACAAGGTCAGAGATAGAGTTCATTCAAATAGCCAATCAACAGTGAGTATGGTATTTGAAGAATAAATCTCAGCTTAGAAAATATTTTTGAACCAAATAAATCCCATGCAAAGAAAGACCACGCCATGCCATTTATTTTGAGTGATGACAATAGGCAGCACAGTTTGACATTTGCTCTTATGGTTCTATGAAATTTGAAGGAAATGATGTTTGTAAAATAAAAAATTGCAACTGATTATAAAATATAGTGCGTGTAGAATGACCAAGGACAAAGCATTACAGCTTGCAGAGAACAACCACACAGGCCCCAGGAGACTTGAGAAACTATGTGTGTCAAGATAACAGGTGAAGACAGCAATTTATTGGTGACATTGCTGTTAAAGAATTCCAGCCCACAAGGTTGATCAGAAAAAAGAACATGTAATGTAGATATTCAGAAGACAAGATGTATGTTGAGTGATTGGTTTCTTTTGCATGCCAGCACTCATGAACTTTTGACTTTTGGTGGAACTATTCTTTCTTTATAAACAAAACCACTGTACCTGAGTTAATTGCAGCTTGTATTAAAGATGACCAAATAACTTTGCTTATGCATTACAGAAAATCAAATCATCTTTAAAAGTATAAAATAACAAAAATAAATATAATGTAATCCTCCCAGAAAGTTAATGAAAGCAATTCTAAAGAAGATTCTCCATACATTTAGTGAGGCTGCCTATTCCTTTGAATCCATATATTATGTTTTAAGATTACTTGAAAGTGTAAAGGAATTATGTTTATTGTCAGACATTATGATATGTTTGTTACATCAATATAGTCATAGAAATTTATAGATGTATCTGCTAACTATGGAAATATATAGTGGGAGAGTCTGATAAGGTATGTCATGTTATTGGATAAACTAATTTTTGATTAAAATTAATAGATTTCACACTTTACATAAATTGATAAACTGATAGTGGTGAGGGAAACATGAAGATATGTGTGTGTGTGTGTGTGTGTGTGTGTGTGTGCACATTAACTAGAATGATCACTCTCTTCTTAGATGTACGGGGACTTTTGCTTTTTATCCCCCTCAGCCTTAAGCCCCTACTTGGGTGGTTCACAGTAATATTTTGAGTTCCTATTAATTAGTGTCATTTCAGAGTCAGGGATGGGTAATGCTTGAACAGTTTGCATATTTACTTTTCTTCTGTGACAGTCTTCCCCCCAAATGGTCTCATGTCCCTTGGGGAAGGCTGGAGGTAAAGTCACACCTAACACTTTGGCAGTATTGTGTCCTCAGCAGACCTCCCTTTTAATCAGGGTGCTCCAGTCCATGGGTGAGCTAACATAATAAGACTGGGGAAGAGGCTGTGACTCGCCTTTATGGTGACTCAGGTCAGCTTTCTGGAGGCCAGAAGGAGTGTTTTTCCCTGTTATATAAATACAATAAAATTTTAGTAGGTGCATTGTGGGTCCCAAAGATCACCTTCAGGGTAGGTGATTTGCTAGGACTCACAAAACTCAGAAAAGTTGTTATACACATGATTACGACTTGTTACAACAAGAGGCTGCAGATTAAAATGAGCAAAGAGAAAAGGTACTGGGGTTAAACCAGACACGAGACTACTGTTATGCGTTGCCTTCCACTGGACTCGCACAAGCATACATTTAATTCTTCTACAATGGTGTGTGACAATGCATAGAAGTTTTGCCAACCAGAGAAGCTCATTTGGGCCTTGGTCCATGGTCTTTATTAGGGATCAATTATTTAAGCACCAGCAACATGGGGCTGACATCATTTACTCAGACTGCATCCCTCCCCTAGAGAAAACTCAGACACTCACCAAAAATCACATTGCGAGTATAAACTTAACAGATCAGATTAGTACAATTCATGTTCCCTAGTAACAGCAATCATCCAATGACTGACATGAATCAGTGCATAAGTATCTGAGCTCATTTGTCCCTTAGCTGAGATAATGCTGAGCCATGCACCCCACAGATTCCCAGAGTTCCACAGGGGTGCTTATCTCCTACAGCAGTAAGTAATTTGATAAGTCACTATTTATTGGCTGTTTCTCTTTATTGTCTCATGTTGATCACTCTACAAGTAGTTCTTGAGTTCACCCTAGTGCCCTAATTTAGCATGACCTAAGAGGAATTCAGCAAACATAAAAGAAATAGTCTGTTTTTCCCCTTAATAAGCAAGGAAATTATGGCATATATTTTATACAGTCAAAAAAAATAATCGCTGAAGCCAGAGCTCCTGGTTTTCTTGCTTGATCACTGGTGAATTAGATGCATCTGCTTGGACAGCAAGGTTACTTTATGAGATCAAGTACATAGGTAAAGTTTCAATTAATTATAGAAGTAAAACAAAAATGGAAAAGGATGTGTGCCCAGAGCACCTTGATTATATGGGTACCCAGTGAGACATGTGAAATCATTGCTCAAGAAGTAAGAAAGATTTAAAACATCTTAAATAGCATTTGTTTATGATTTACATTTATTCTTTGTCTTTCTGAAACATTGCTTCACTTACTAAGACATACAGCTATTAAGCTACATAGTGGAATTTGAATTCTGGTTGTTCTTTAAATACATTTTGCTTTTATTTCCATGTAAAATTGCTCCAAGGAAAATGATGTTTCTTTTTAGTCAAGTACTTACAATAACTCTACTTAAGCAAGCCAAATATTTTCTTGAGGATTCTCATTGAGTTTTCTTAATTATAGAAATGATTGTGATTACTTACATCTCTACATATGCACACAAACATGTTAAATATATAAATTAGAAACTTTTTATTAACATGTAGGTTGCAGGTTACTACTACAGAAATGGCTTTTTCTTAATTGCTTAACACAATTATTTCCTGATGTGGTTTCCAAACCAGAGTATATCTATACCTTCTGAATTTATTGAATCAGATTGTCTAGGGTATAAGTTAAATTACAATATGTTAGGGAACAGAGTCCAAAAGGCTTCCCTCACTTCCTACACCAACTGCAAGTTCAGTAATTTTCCAAAACCACCCTCAAGTTCAATAATTTTCTAGGAGGACTCACAGGTTCATTGACAATGTTGTGTTCATGGTGATGGTTTATTGCAGGGAAATGATACAGATTAAAATCATTCAAGGGAAGAGATACAAGGGGCACAGTCCAGGAGGAGACCAAATGTGCAGCTTCCAGTTCTCTCAAAGTGGAGTCACAAAAGTGTCAGCTCCTCCCAGATGCAGTGTTGACAGGACTGTCAACAGGGAAGTTCACGGGAACCTTAGTATCCAGAGGCTTTACTTTGTTAGTCCATCACAAACACACTGTTGACTGGCCATTTAGCTGATCTCAGTTCCCAGACCCACAGGAAGTTGAACTGATACTGTGTGACCCAAAGTCTTGGCTCTAAACTGTATTGTAGGTATGGTGCAAAACTTCCACTCTAAATCTCACTGTTACCTTCTAGCTGGCCCAATATACCCAGGCAAACAAAAGCATTCCTATCAGGCTTGACATTCCAAGAGCTTCCAGATTGCCTTGAAGAAGATGAGGGCAAAGGCCAGACCTCTCTTTGGGTAAGGTTAAATTCTGGCTACACACAGGGGGAGGAATGTGATACTAAAGCTATTTAAATGATTCTTGGGATGTAGCTCACTTAGGACTAGTTTGTAAATTGGCATTTGGGAACCACTAGCTCGAATTACATATTTGTGCCCTGTCCCACCACAATCTGGCCTTCAATACAATTTTCTGAAGAAAATAATATTTGACTGCATAAAAGTAAATTTGAAAACTGTCCCTTTCTGTCTTTTCATGAATTCTTAATTACAAACATTTAAATTAATGATGAGCTGATACTTACAAAAATGCTGAGAAAATGTGGAAGATGGGGAAAATGTACAATATGTGCACTTAAAAAGGAAATATTGGTAATTAAGCCATCTGGCACATTGTCTCGTACATGATAGCTATTCAAAAATCATATATCAAATTGTTTTTCAACTGGAAGGAATAATTAAATTCAATGACATGATGATATTTAAATAAATTATGTTTTTATTTTAGGAGAAACCCATTTCAAAACTGTTTAAGACATTATCAGGTTCAATGTCAAAATGATTAAGACCTATAGATATCAAGTGACTTTCCTAAAATCACATTTTGAATTGGGATTACCTCACTCTACTGGTTTAATCAGGTTAAGGATGATTTTACTCATTCATGAGAGCTCTAGAAGCAGAGACTGGGCTGGGGTGAGTATTCAAGGAAGCACTCCTAGCTTTCTGTTCCACCATCCTTAGAGTGTTACTTTTGCACTTGTGTTGTTATGATGCCTTTACCTCTCCCCAGCATTCTTTTTTTCTTTTTGTATGCTGTATGGTGGGGTCACATTTCATTAGTTTTCCATGTGAATATCCTGTTATTGCAGCAACATTTGTTGAATTTCTGCTTGTTTTTTGTTTGTTTGTTTGTTTGTTTGAGGGAAAATGCATGGGCCAGGAACCAAACCTGGTCTCCCACATGGTAGGCGAGAATTCTACCACTGAACTACCCTTGCACCCCTCTCTTCCCGGCGTTCTATCCACAATTTAGACAAAGTAAGATGGGCAAAGGAAAGGCATAAAAGGCTGAGTGACCCTTACTAGTCTTATTTCACTTAGTTTACACTGGATAAAATTGTGCCCTGTAATCCTCATGGAAGGGAACATGGGGACATAAATATAGTACCTGGGCAGAAAATAAATGCAAAAGCCCAAAACACGTAGGGTTCTGCTAGTAAGAGAGAAGAGTAGAATGGATATTGGATTTATCAGTATTTCACGTTTCTTCAACAAATATTTATTAGGGGTCTATTTGTCCTAGGCCCATACTATATAGTCTTAAACTAAACTAACAAGTCAGCACAGACTTAGTTCCTGTTCTCATGTTATTTTACAATAATGGGAACAAAACATAGAGTAAACTAGTAAGTCCACAAACTCATATGATGGCAAATTGTGATATATTTTATAGAGGATGGCAAACAATTGCTGTGAAAAAGAAAAATGGAATGCCGTGGGAGACATGACCCACCATGAGTTGAGTGATGAGGAAAGACTTTATCAAATCCTTTGTCAATAGAGTGGAGATTTGAAGAAGTGCAAGTCTCATGGGGTTAGGAAAGAGAGATTGAGGAAGAAGGAAACAGAATTGTGAAGGCACTGAGTTCTGGATGATTAAGATGTTTGAGGAAATGAATTTAGAGCAGTGTTTGAGATTCCGTAGTCTGCCCAAGCAAATACCATGCAGTGAAGTGGCTTAAACAATGGGGAGTTATCAGTTCATGGTTTGAGCTAGGATAAGGTCCAAATCAAGTTGTCATGTAGGTGATGCTTTCTTCCTGAAGACTGCCATTCTGGAGCTGGTTGGCCCTGGGTTCCTCTGTCTTACAGCAATGCACATGGCAGCCTTTCCCTTCTCTTCTGGGCTCTGCTGGCCTTCGGCTTTTTGCTCCCCTGGCTCTCTCTCTCTGAATTTCATTCTGCTTATAAAGGACTCCAGTAATAAGAATAAAATTCATCCTGATTGAATTGGGTCACACCTTAACTGAAGGTCCTTCTTACAATGGGTTCACACTCACAGGAGTGCATTAAGTTTAAGAACATCTTTTTCTGGGGGTTCATACCATTCCAAACTACCACAACCAGTGTGGCTGGAATATGGTATGTGAGAGGGAGAAGCTGTGAGATGTGACAAAGCAGAATGTTTGATTTCTGTTGACCCTGACCCTCCCCTCCACACCCATTCAAAAATTCTTAGATTCTGAAGTTACCAATGCCATACAGAAAAATTTGATAAAGATGAAATGCACAGTAAAAGCTTTAATTTCAAAGCCAAGACCCAAATC
The DNA here is from genome assembly GCA_004026745.1 of Myrmecophaga tridactyla. NCBI lineage: Eukaryota > Metazoa > Chordata > Mammalia > Pilosa > Myrmecophagidae > Myrmecophaga > Myrmecophaga tridactyla. The sequence continues at coordinate 45,111 of PVIY010009672.1, forward strand.
ATATTAATGATACAGACATAGACAATCTTGGGAAAGAACAAAAATGGTCACACCTTAGAGGGCAGCTTTTCTGAGATTGGGCTAAGAATGAAAAAAAGGAGGGAGATAAACAAGGGGAGAGATTTTATGGGGGGGGGGGCATCCAGGGTAAACTGCCAGAGACTGTCTATGCTCCCAGTGTGACCATGGTACCGGTTCTCCACCCCTGGAGTTGTGGAAGATGGAAATCAGCACCGTGGACTGCTTGGGTCCCATTTGAGAACCCAGCTCACAATGTTTATGCCCATCACCTTTATTCTTGCCACCCAACAAGGCTCTCCCTTTCCCTTTATCAACTATTTCTTATTTATTACTCAGAGGTAATGTCTGCCTCTACCCTATGACTTTGCTCTATACCATTGTGTGTGTGTGTGTGTGTGTGTGAGAGAGAGAGAGAGAGAGAGAGAAAGAGAGAGAGAGAGAGAGAGACAGATAGACAGGAGAGAGAGATTGCACATACCTAAGACAGAAGGTACAGTCTTTATAACCTAATCGCAGAAGATGATAACCTCATCATCACTTCTGCCATGTATTATTGGTTACATCGACCAATTCTGATACAGCGTGGAAGGAGACTAACAAGGGTTTGAATACCAGGAAGTGGGGGGGCGTCACTGAAGGCTATTTTAGGGCCTCTTCACCACACCCAGTTTGAAGGCCCTGACATACCTAAAGGTGCTGTGGCAATTTGTTACGAAATGACTTCTCCTTCTACCACCTTGTATTTGTGTAAAAACAAAATAAAACAATGAACACCTAATGTACACCATAACATGGTATGATAAATTCCCACTTTAAATCATCTGAGAACTTATAGATAAGTCACTTCAATTTTTAAATTTTTTTATTCTATACCACTTCTGATAAGAAAAGTAATAAAGACAAATAATACACTCCAATACATATGTATATATTACATGCATATGCTAAGAAAGGGCAAAAAGTGCTTCTAAACAGATATGCATGACTCAAATGGTAAGTGCTGAAAAAATTATCATTAAGAGATTAACACAATACTATTTATCATGAAAAATTTCATTCTGTCTTCTCATGGAAAGACTGGGTCATACAGGAACAAGAGTGAAAGCAAGGAAGCAAGTAGCAGATCCAGGAGAAATGACTCTGACTTAGACTCTTGCTGTTCAATACTATGTCCTGGCAGCTTTAACATCACTTGGGAGCTTGATAAAAATGCAGAATCTCAGACCCTACCTTCTTAAAATCACACTTCTAAGACCTCTAAATGATTTATACGCACATTCAAGTCTGAGAAATTCTGAGCATGATTGTGTAGATGAGGAAGCAGAGATAAATAAAGATAATGAATATACATCTTAGAGGTAGTAATTAAAACAATGGCAGAAGCAACAATAATGAAAGTAGGAATAGCACACATTTCTATAGTGTTTAGTATGTGCCAGTCAGGAAACTATTCTCACTAGTCTTTCTCTGATTTAATCCACATTTAACTCTATCAGGAAATTATATTATTACCCTCATTTTACAAACTAAAAATCCCAGAAAGAGAGGTTAAGTAACCTTCCCAAGATCACAACGCCTAGTAAATGCTTGGGACTCAAATTTGGTTTTAGGCACTTTAAATCTCATGAGAGAAATGATGCCGTGAGCCTCTAGCTTCAAGTGATTGGCAAGGGCACTTGCTGTCCTTGAAATTAGATCTAGTTCTCAGAATTTTTTTTTTAATATGTTATATCATCTTCCTAGAAGACACTACCATGAGATCTTTCCTTTACTGTAGCAATCTAACATGTGTTGTAGCGATGTCATATTGAAAAGGAGAAATTTCACCATTGTTAATTAAAGAAATAACCTAGACTAAGGTGTGTGTGTCCTCATTTCCTTACATGATTTAGGAGCTTGGCTACTAAGGACATATTGCCACCTAAAACTCCTTCCACCCTTAAAATATTAGGGGACATTTCTTTTCTGCAAAGGAGGTTGTGATCACATCACATGATACTGAATAACAAAGCTGGGCTTTCTGAAAAGTTGTATGCCAAAAAAATGAGGATGCATTATCTTCCAAATTTCAACTTGTTTTTTTTTTGTCTCTATTCTTATTTACAAATAAAGCAGAGTTATTTAACTTTCTTTACTTTATCACTAATAATATAATTTGTTCTTTCCTTAAAGCAAATAAAAATCCCTATAAGGTATTCAGTATAATTTTATAATTTTACATTCCATTCAGTTATTTTTCATGGCTGAAACTTATTCCTTTCCCACGAAGAAATCAAGAGAAGACTTTGAGAAAATTGCTACATTTCTTCTCAAAGTGTTCATGTTCTTCAATTTAGCCCTTGACTTTGGCCACATCAGTATGGTGGGGTGTCCATCACAAAGGAAAGCAAAAAAACCAAAAAACAAAACCCATTCTCTTCATGGCCTTCATACTTGGAGAGAATGAATAGAAGTTTAAATAAAAGAATGCAGGAAACCTTAAATTTCTATGCTTCTCTTAAATATGTGCATTTAAAACATTCATTTTGACGAACATTTATTCTAAAATGATAGTCACATAGAGAAACAGACATAGACAAATATTATAAACTACAGTCAATGAGATAGGGCTATATACAGTAGAGGTGAATGCAAAATACTGTTAGAGCACTCTTGCATAAATGATAATCACTTCCCCTAAAATTCTCAGGGCAAAGGAACAGAAAATCCTTAAAATGATCACTCAGGCATAATATATCAAGACTATATACTAAGAGGGGAAACAATTAAGAAAGGGGGACAATATTAGGGAGTTGTGGGGGCAGGCATAGATACTGGCATTATGCTTGAAATCACACCAAACTTCTTTTCGTATTCTTTCTGCAAGTCCAAATCAACCAACATCTGCCCTCCTGGCCTGAAGACAAATGGAACTCCAAGCTTCCCAGGGAAACAGTCGTGCATGCAGAAGTTGAAAGAGAAAATCACACCAATATTTTCCAACATATTTCCCTCTCTACATTTCCTTAAGGCTTGATATTCGGTAATAACCATGCATAAGAGAGGAAAACAGATAAGACACAGAATACAGTAACTCACTTTTGCTATTTAAATGTTAGTAGTTTTAGGCATTATTTGCATAGAGTTGAGAAGGAGATGAAATGCATTCTGTTATTGGGAATAGCAATTTCAAAACCACCAGTTAGGGATGTGAGAGAAGCACTGTGGAGAGGTTCTGCTTCCCTTGACTGTTTCATGGTGTGTTAGTTTGCAAGCTGCTGAAATGTGATATACCACATATGCCAGAAATGGAGTGATTTTTTAAAAGGGGAATTTAATAAGTTACAAGTTTACAGTTCTAAGCCTATAAAAATGTCCAAACTAAGGCATCCAGGGATGGATACCTTAATTCAAGGAAAGGCAATGGGTTCAGAGCACCTCTGTCAGCTGAGGTGTCATGTGACAGGCATCTGTGGTCCCTTGCTCCTGGGCTCCATTGCTTTCAGCCTCCTGTGGGGGCTCCTCACTTTGCTTCTTTGGGGTTGGCTTTCATCTCTTGGCTTCCTTTGGCTCTCTCCAGTTCTGGTTTGCTTAACATCTCATGGCAATGTGTGCTGGGCTCCAAGCATCTCCAAATATCTATGTTTCTGTTCTCCAAGTATAGGCATCTGTATCAGCTGTGGGCTGAAGTTTCTGTCAGCTCTGCTCTTTGCAGAATGTGACCTGATTTGGAAATACAGTCATTGCAGATGGAATTAGTTAAATGAAGACAAGTAAGGTCAGTCCTTAGTTCAGCCTGACTGGTGTCCTCATAAGAAGGGGAGAGGGGACACTCAGACACAGAGAGGACAATTCTGGATCAGGACTGAGAGAAGAAAGAAGGCCATGTGGGGATGGAACCAAAGGTGGGAGCCGTGCACCTACAGGCCAAGGAAATCCTGAAATCCCTAATGTTCTAGTTTGCTAGCTGCCAGAATGCAATATGCCAGAAACAGAATGGCTTTTAAAAAGGGGAATTTAATAAGTTGCTAGTTTATAGTTCTAAGGCTGAGAAAATGCCCCAATTAAAGCAAGTCTATAGAAATGTCCAATCTAAGGCATCCAGGGAAAGATACCTTGGTTCAAGAAGGCTGATGAAGTTCAGGGTTTCTCTCTCAAGTGAGAAGGCACATGGCAAACACAGTCAGGGTTTCTCTCTCATCTGGAAAGGCACATGATGAACACGTGAGGATTTCTCTCTCATCTGGAAGTGCACATGGCGAACACGGCATCATCTGCTAGCTTCTTCTCCTGGCTTCCTGTTTCATGAAGCTCTCTGGGAGGCATTTTCCTTCCTCATCTCCAAAGGTCACTGGCTGGTAGACTCTGCTTCTTGTGGTTGTCGTTCTGCTCTCTCTAAATCTCCTATTCTCCAAAATGTTTCCTCTTTTATAGAACTCCAATAAACCAATCAAGACCCACCTAAATGGGTGGAGACATGTCTTCACCTAATCCAGTTTAACAACCACTCTTGACCAAATCACATCATCCAGGGAGATGATCTGATTACAGTTTCAAAACATACAGAATTGAATAGGGATTATTCTACATTTATGAAATGGGATTTTGATTAAAACATGGCTTTTCTAGGGGGCATACATCCTTTTAAACCAGCACACCTAGGAAACACCAAAGAGCAGAAGAGGCAAGGAAGGATTCTCCTTCACAGGTTTCAGAGGGAGCCTGGCCCTACCAACACCTTAATTTTGTACTTCTAATCTCCAGAACTGGAAGATGATGCATTTTCAATGTTTCAACCTACCAACTTTGTGGTACACTGTTGCTGGTGCCCTAGGACATGAAGACACTCCCTCTCAGGCTTTTACAGAAATCCCCTTACTTGAAATACAATATCCATCCAACTTGGATCATAGTCAGCTTTAACATACTCAAAGTTCCCAGAGGCCAACATAATTTACATAGTGGTTACTGTCACGCTCTCTGTGTGCTCTCCCAGCACCTTGGACTTGGCGTGGTCGTAGCCTTTATCATACCACTGTCAGTTGCTTTGCTGCCTCCCCCCTGCTCCCTTCTTGAGTCCTGTACCACATCTCCAAGAATAAGAAGTTCCTTGTTCATTTTTGTATCTCCAGCATTTAGCAGTCACTCCTACTTATTTAATGAAAAACTGAATTTACTTTCACTTGACAATTTTCCCACTCACCAGAATTTCCAGAAAGTTTAAGTCAAATTATGATTGCTGATTTCTACAGCATTGACCTCAAGATATTCGGTCTCTTCTTATATGCTGTGTTTTCTGTGTTTGGAATAGTAGGAATACAAGCAATCCCCACCAGACATCAACACCCATAACTCCACAACCACGCAATTCTCTAGACCTGTAGGTCATTAATCTGGCTAGCATTTATCAGAGCACAACTGTGTAAAAGCCACTGATCTCTGTACATAGAACATGTCTAGTAAAACATAGTCTCTTTTCTCCTTCATAGTCCAGTGAGGGAGAAGGACAGTAAACCAGTGGGAGGAGGGGGGACTACTTTGGAGGAAGTCCTAAATATGCAACATAATTTGACTTTTTTTTTAAAAAGCTCGTATTCATTCATCCAGTATATGATTATTCAGTATTTACTGTGAATTTGGTGCTGAGCCAGCCACCCAAAAAGGTACATCTTGAGCAAGTGTGCAGGATGCATGGCACGCCATTGATTTTCTTTATTCATATCTCAGTTGCCACCAGCCCTTTGCTGACATCTGTCAGGATCTCTATTCCTAACTCTAATCAGCTTCTCTAACTCTAACACTCTGTCTTTTCTCATCCTGCTCCAATGTATTGGCTCCAATGTATTCAAAATCTCTCTGTTTCTGCAGGGCAGGACAAAGTCATTTAGTTCGAGTGGACATCATATACCACCACAGCCGATGTCTGCAGCACTCTGTGTATTCCTGGACTGAGGATTTTGGCATAACAGTTTTTTTAGTCACTTGTTATTCTTATCACCATGTTATCAGCATCTGTCAGGCAGAGACACATGCTGCTTGTGTTTTGTGTGACATGACTGTTCCGGGCATTTAGCGGTGATGCCACAGTCCCCACAGGCATTCACTCAACATGGATCAGCATCCTGCTGTGGAAACCTGCTCATCAACATTTCATGAATTGCAAACATGTCACATGGGACTCCCATTTTATTTTTAATACGATTTCAAAATGCCTAGAGATCTCTCAGCATGATACAATCCTATCAGAGTTAGAGTTGCTTTTGTTGCAATTCTGAGCAATTGAATCTGTTGTCACCCTTGAGTGACTGTGATAAAGCATGGCATTTCTAAGGAAAGTATTGAAACTCTTTATAATGATGGCTTAGGGGTTAGTCTCATCACCAACTCCAGATATATATATATATATACATTTTGAAGAAAAGGTTTTCAAAATAAAATCTTATGAAATTAAACATATTTTAAAGTCTCAGGCTTATTACTATTTGATATCTAATTTTGCCTTATCATTTGAAACATGAAAGGAACTTGATAGAGTTTATTCCCCAGAAATTTCAGTTATTTCCCAAATAGTAGAGAGTCTGTAACTTTAGTTTTGGTTTGGCTTAAGAGAAACCACAAAACTAATCATAGAGGCAATTTAATTGGTCTCATGGGTTTTATTCATCACAGTGTGCATTACTGTAAAAATGAACAAAGCATAAGAGGAGGACGTCCAAGGCAGTAGTGGAAAATGAACTGCTCTTGGTCAGGAAATTCAGCCCTCAATCCTAACCTTAGCACTCACTATACTTGTTTCCTTACATTTTTTACTTTTTTTAATAAAGAAAAATAATAATTCCCTATACCTATCTACATTATGACATTTTTTTTTCTGAGACATACACAAAAATATGAGAATGTGTGAAAATACATAATAAAATATTATACGGACCCATGGCAATCTTATATTATTATTGTTTTTGATTAACAGTTATTAAACACCCTTGAATAGATGTATTGGCTTACTAAAGCTCACAGCCAAATTTTACTTAATTTATTAAAAACTTGAAAATTTTAAATTAAGAAATATTAATTTTTACATCCATCCATTGTCTGTACTGTAAGGCAATGTCTAAATCTGCACTTCATTGTTTGTGGCATATACTTATTCCTATTTCACAGCAATTGACTCCCTTGAAAACAGGACCCAAATCTGTTTAAATATCCGTGTCCTTAGCCTCAAGGGATGTATCAGGAAAGGCACTAGATAATAATGAGAACCTAGCTCACCTGTGCTGGTGATTTGTTAAGGTCTAAGCATGTGACTCAACTCTGGATAAAAAAAAAACATATGGTATATATATATATATATAAAATATATATACCATATGTATTTATATATATATAAAAAACTACAAAGAAGTAGGTATATGCACAGAGAGAGTCTGGTTGAAGTTACTCTGCATTTCTATATGATTTTTATCCTAAACCGCTGTTGGCAAATCATAACCACTGTGAGATATCTAAGCCTGTGAGCACCCCTATTGAATCTTGTCTTCTTGTCACTCTCCCCTAGGTCTCTATTTCCATGACCCTTAAGAACTTGCAACTATCATACTGGAAAGAGACAGAGAACGATGAAGCCAAGGAAGAATAGAAAACAAAAATATTGTGTCCCCAACTTACTTGTATGCTTTCCTCTGTGCCTCACCCAAATTTCTGCCTGGTTCTTCTATGTGTCATGCCACTCTCAAAATTAGGAGGCCCTAGGGAGGTCATAACTAACATCCCAATGGGTATAGAAGTCTCCAGTGTTGGAGAATCTAATAGGCATAAGCCAATGTACCAAGGGAATGAAATGACCTTCTCCACTTTGTGAAGGTCACATCTTCACTAGGGAGCACAATGTCAGCATTTCTTCCTGCAAGATTTGAAAGGCAAAGCCAAAATGGGGTTACTTTCCCTACGGGACAAATGCATTAGAAAATTCTCCAATTTTTTACAACATCTGAAATTTTCAAAGTGAGGTACCTCTTTCAGGCCATTAGGTTGGAGAATATATTAGAATAAATACAGTCATGACATATATGAAATTTAAATAATTTCACATCTTTCTTCTAGGTAAGATTTTAAAATAGTCTACCACTTGTATGTCATGTAATCCTGAGGAAGTCATGTAATCACACTCACATATGCCACACAATGAAGAAATTGCCCTTGGTCATCATTATTTTTGAATGCCAGGATAACATGCAGTTGCAATTTGCCAGCACAGCATGTAATTTATATATATACATATTTTATTTAATATTATTTTAGCTGAAAAGCCTGGAGTAATTGTCAGGCCATGCCATAGTCCCCTCTCTTAGAATTCCATTGGGTCCTGAAATATAAGGAGTGAATAACACCCAGGATTTCTTCATCAATAGAGTTAGCAAATTAGGATCAAATATCACAAAGTCTGGATTTTTTAAGGTAAGCTTACTCGCCTTTTTCCTCAAATGCTTTTCATAGTTGTATTTGTTATGGGCAAAATATCATGCAAAATTGCTGATCAGTATTCCTGCATCTGAAATCACTAGAATATATGTTTCAAACTCACTTTGACAATATGCTTTGAGACCAAGCTGTTGGGCAGTCTTGAAAAGATGGACAGGCAGACTCTACATGTCAAATACAATCAGCCTTGTACAATGGGTGAATTCTAAAACTTGAAGTCAGATTAGTTACTTAAAATCTGTATAACACTGACCAAGTCACCTATCAGCTTTGAGTCCATATTTAAAAACTTGTTAAATTAAGATAGTAATTAATACCTTATGTGGATTGTTCTGCACATCAAAATCACCGATGTTTGTGGACATGGATTATTAATTGACTATATAGTTGCAAATCACTATTAGAGGACAGAAGAGCTTTATCTCCCACATCCCAATAGCTCTTTCCCTACAGTCCTTCCATGGCATTTAAAATCCCATGTCATTTAATCCTTTGGGCTAAGGTATTGAAAGCTGCATTTGAAAATATAATCTTACAGTTTGGAAGCTATAATTCAATAGCTATACCGGGTGGTCAGAAGTTAAGACTTTTAACCTAGCAGTGTACATTAACTACAGCTACTTTAGGGCAAAATTTGCAAGATGAAGCCATACAAATGTCATACATGGTAAAACATGGTAAAAAAAAAAAAAGGTAAAAGCAACGCAAACCAAGTAGAATTAGGTTACAAACTAGCGTCTAAGGTAACAAATATCATTTTTTTTTCATTGCACACATCATTTTTTAAACATTTAAACCAACAATCAAAAACTATGACAATTCCTAAGAAATATGGACTTTTAGTTTCTTTTTGTTAATGAAATTAGAAGTCCTGGAAACACTGGACATGATTTCCAGAGAGCAGCCATCCATAGAAGCTAAGTAGCAGATGCCACTGTATATGCTTTCTCTTATTTGTCATTCTAATTGACCAATCTGCTATTAAGTGCTAATCCAATTCTTTTTGTCTAAGACCATGAGAGCAAATGACCACTTAGGAGTTATTATGCAATCTATGTGAGAAGGAAGTTTGGAAATGATGTGGGCGAGGGAAATTAACTTTTACAGAAAAGGTAGTAAGCTAGAAATATAATCCTACAGGTACTTATCACAAAGAGAATTGCATATTTAAGCACCATGGTAATTTTTCTATACTCTGCCAACTTATTAGAATATCTTTTCTTGAGGCTGGGGTAAAGTGTGCCATGGTGAACTCTCAATATTAGGGTCAGATACATAAGCACACAAATATGTCACAAGACAGAGGAACAGCAACCAATAGAAGGAAGACATTGGGCCTGAGAACCAAATCCAGTATGGTACTTGTTTGGAGCTGCTATGGATCCCAAAAGCCCATGTGCTTTTAATCCATCCCTTTGAGGGTAGACCTATTGTGTGTGGGATCTTTTGATTAGGTTGTTACTATGGACATATGACCCACACAACTGAAAGTGGGTCTTAATCCTTCTCCTGGAGTCCTCTATGAAGAGAATGAAGACAGGAAACACAGAGAAGCAGATAGAGAGATGAGAGAGATGAAACCAAGTGAAGGACACAGAGAAAGAAATGCCCTAGAGATGCTAATAGAAGACTCACCGGACACAGAGAGCTCAGAAAGTTGTCCCTGGAGAAGCAAGCAAGGGACACAGAAACTAAAAGCAATGGAACCCTGAGTGAAGGACAGTAGATGCCTTCCCATGGGAGAGAAGAAACCTGAAAGACATCTGTCTTTCTTCATGGAAGGTACCCTCTTCTTGATGCCTTACTTTGGACATTTCCATGACCTTAGAATTGTAACTTGTAACTTAATGAATCCCTATTGTTAAAAGTCAACTCATTTAGAGTATATTGCGTTTTGGCAGCTTTAACAAACCAAAGCAGTTATGAACCAATAATAATGTGGAAAACTGGCTGTTTAGTGTTCTTTTCTTGAGGACTGTGCTCAGTCATAAGTCCAGAAGTATTGGGTAGAAATGAGTTAAATCATTCCAAAGGCTTCTACTGAAGAAAGTGAAGGACATAAGATTTAGATTCCAGGTGGGGACCAGGGAGAGGGATGTCCAAATATCAATAAAACAAAAGCAAAACAGGTCTAGTAGTATGCATCAGGAGCCAATAAGCTAACAGAATAACAAAAGAGCCCCTGGACACAGATAAGTCATTTTCAATTCTTGGAATGGCAGGCATGAAGTAGGGAAAGCTAGCTTTCTGTCTTAAGTGGGGAGAAGAAGCTGCACACAACTGGAAGCCTATTTTAAAAAAGCTGTGCATTTCCAGAGCAGGAGGAGGGCCAGTACATTTCTGAATTAAGAAAATTGAAGCTGTCTCCACACAATGTACATGCAAACTATTTTCAGTAATTCTAATCATTGAACAGAAGTCTAAAATGTGTCCATAAGAGATTAATTGGTGGTTGGGAAGTCTGCAATGTACACTTTCTCTTATTAGGTTCCTTGTTTCTTGGGAAAGCAGGGTTTCTCAATCTTGGCACTACTGCCAAATAACCAATTATTAGAAAAAATCACCTCCAGTTGACAACCACCAATGTAGAGAATGATTTTAAAGGACACCCAGTATGTTCTGGCAAGAAAGACAACCAAATGCATTATTTTCTAATTTATTGGCAATTCAAAATTGTTTTTCCTGTCATAACATGCTGCTTAAGAAGATGACATTTTTTTCTCATGAGATACTAATTCAAAATCCTCAGAAGCACTAAATAAATTATAGTAGCATTCCCAGACCATGCATACCCCTCCCCACAAAAAAAGAAAAAACATTATAGTAAGAAAGGAAATAGTTATTAAAATGATTTCACAGAAAAATATCTGATGAATTGGAAATATTCTCACAATACTGGTAAATGGAAGAAAAGCACATTATGTTAAATAATATACATGTTCTGACAATTCCTCTATTGGGGGTTAGTCTAATATTCTTGTGGAGAAAGTGAGAGATTTTGACAATAGGCTGGTTGAAGGCTTCTCACCCAGGTACAGCACTGGGAGAACCTTCTTCCAATTCATGGTTTCTTCCTCACTGTCATGTTGAATAGTGGAAAAAGTGAATATATATATAAATTCTGAAGTTATATAACATATCTATATAACTTCAGAATTTATTAACTGATTAGTGCCCTGACCCAAGGCAGTAGAAGAAACAGAAGTTTGGAGTGCTCCAGGAACTCTTAAACATATTGGTCTGGACATTCTTACTTATATAGAAAGAAAAAAAGATTTTCATGCACCCTTCTCTCTTTAGAATGCCTCTTGGTTAATGCCCAGGGCCTTTCATGAAGTTTTGTAATTTCTGTGTCAAAAATACTTTTATGAATACTCCTCCTTGTGTCACCAGGTAGGGTAGGTTGAATTATGTTCCCCAGAGGGGAAAAAAAAATGTTCTTAATCTTAATCCTATTCCTATGGGAGTTAAATCACTTTAACTAGGGCCTTTTGAAGATGTTATTTTTAGTTAAGGTGTGGTCCAAGGGAATGAGGCTGGGCCTTAATCCTTTTACTATAATTTTAATGATGAAAAAGTCAAGTGGAGAAGATGAAGTTGGAAGTCAACAGAACCTGGAGAGAAAGGAGAGGCCATCACTTTGTGATGGGAAAGCCCAGGAACCCAAGGTTTGCTGGCCAGCCAGAACAGTACTGACTGCAGGACGAAGCTAGTCTTCTCACCTCTGAAACCATGAGGTTAAATCCCTTTGGTTAAGCCAATCCATAATGTATTTGTCGTAGCAGCTGGGGAACTAAGATACCACATTATTAGATATGAGAAGTGTCATGGTGTCTTTGGGCAGGGACGATGCAGGTCATTCTTGGAAATAGTAGTGATTAGCACTATTTCACTATTGAGAGATTTGGGAATTCATATGGGACTTAGATTTAAAGCTGGATATTTCAGTTGTATTATATAGTGTTAACACCAGTGGGCATTAAGGGGACCACAATGTTTGTCCCTGATTTTTAAATGTCCCTGCTTCTTGGCAAGAGTATGTCTTTCTATTGATTGTAAATCTTCCTGCTTCTAAAATAGTATTTCAACTTGAACATCTGAACATTTTTGGTTATCAGGTTTACTTCTTGTTTTTTCATACCCCACTGATTGGAGATCCATGATATAAAGTGAATGTATGTGTGTGCCTGTGTGCTGGCAATGTTGAATTTCACTTGAGTTCTATGCTGTTGCAAATCATTGAAGGTTTTTCTCAATGGCTTACTCGGAAATGACTCACTATAGAAACACTCTTCCCATAGGATTTAGATAAGATTCATAGAATGCTCCCTTTGTGTATCTATGACAAAGCCAGACATACACTGTCCAAATTTCCATTCTTTGTCTTATAAAGGTTTAGCTGAATGCTTGTCTCCACTGATAACTGAAACACAGTGCTTTTTAGCCAAACTTTAGTTAGGAGTCTGTCCTCCTCTCCTTCTGTTAGTTCTCTGACCTCTCCACCCTCAGCCTAAGCCAGTTTACAGCCCATTCTAAGGCTAGGCTGGACTGAAGGTAAAATATTCTCTGATCAACGGTGTGATCATCCTTTCATCCCACTTCCCATGTCTGGTTCTTTTTAACCTTGTTTACTCCACTGTATTAAAAAAACAAAACTAAACTAAACTAAGTAACAACCAAAATTAAATGACTCAATTTGCCTAACTCTTGAGATGCTTGTTGGGGCATCTCCCTATTGCAATAGTCCCTTTCATCGCCTTGCAATAAACATTTCAAGTAAAGTATCTCCTTACTAAGTCTGGATTTGTTTATTTTTTATTTTTTTATTTGACAGTGCCTACATAGCTACAATTTTTTTTTGCACAGTCAGACAACTGGAATCTAACCTGGGTCTCCAGCATGGCAGGCAAGAATTCTGCCACTGAGCCAACATCGCACAGCCCTCTACTTCACAATTTTAATTCTAGCTTCTTAGGGTAGCATTCAAGTTGATTTAATTTAACTTTTCATCTTGGTCCATTGTTTCAAATAAGCTAAAAAGATATTATTTAATGAAGAGGAAAACAATTATTTTAAAATAATAAATGGTACAATAGATTTTTCTTGCTGATATCTCTTGAATGCATGTATGTAAGTTTGTGTATATATCTTCAAATATAATAATGACAAATCACTTCTCAAGAGAATTGTTGTATAAAAGTATAGGGTCTTAAGCATCAATGAGTCCAGTGCTCTTCTCCTAGTGCTTCATATGTGAAGGGAAGGGAAGCAGAAAGTATCAAGCAGAACAGATTTACTATTATTTATATATGTAGAAGAGTATTTCTTCTGTAAACACATTTTGCCATTCACTCATTGTTCTAGTTTGCTAGCTGCTGGAATGCAAAACACCAGAGATGGATTGGCTTTTAATAAAAGGGGATTTATTTCATTAGTTCTTCAGAGGAAAGGAAGCTAACTTTCAACTGAGGTTCTTTCTTACATGGAAAGGCACAGGGTGGTCTCTGCTGGCCTTCTCTCCAGGCCTCTGGGTTCCAACAACTTTCCCTGGGGTGATTTCTTTCTGCATCTCCAAAGGCCTGGGCTGAGCTGTGAGTGCTGAGATGAGGTATGGAGAGCTGCTTGGGCTGTGCTATGTTGTGCTCTCTCATTCAAGCACCAGCCAATTAAGTCAAACATCGTTCATTGCAGCAGGCATGCCTCCTAGTCAACTGCAGATGTAATTAGCAACAGATGAGGTTCATGTACTATTGGCTCATGTCCACAGCAACAGAACTAGGTGCCTTCACATGGCCAAGTTGACAGCTAAATCTAACTACCACACTCATCTAAACCAAAAACTTATTTCACAAAAAAGACTCTTGACAGAGATGAGTGATTTTTCCAAGGTCACTTACCTTGTACCAAAGTAGAATAGTAGAATAGCAGTAGTAGAATTCTTTTTTTTTTTAACATTTTTAAATTATGATATATAGCATATACAAAAGCAATACATTTCCAGATACATTTTAACAAGTAGTTATAGACAGATTTTAAAGTTTGGTATGGGTTACTGTTCCATGATTTTTCATTTTTCTTCTAGCTGCTCCAAGACACTAGATACCAAAAGAAATATCAATATAATGATTCAGTAGTCATACTTATTTGTTAAATCCTATCTTCTCTGTTATACTCCCCCTCTCTTTTTTTCTTGTTTTGTGCTAGATAACATACATACAAAAAAACAATAAATTTCAAAGTACATGGCAACAAGTAGTTGCAGAACAGATTTCGGAGAATGGTATGGGTTACAATTCCACAATTATAGTTTTCACTTCTAGCTGCTCTAAGGTACTGGAGACTAAAAGAAATATCAATATAAAGATTCAGTAATCATACTCATTTGTTAAACCCTACCTTGTCTATATAACTTCACCATCACCTTTGATCATTCTCTCACTCTTTACAGGTATGTGGGCTATGCCCATGTTGGAAAGGACTGTGAGTAATATGGGATGGGGGGTGGAGGTAGTTGATGCTCTGAAGAAGTTGGCCTCTCTGCATTCCAGTACTTTTGTGGTCAAGGGACCCATCTGGAGGTTGTAGGTTTCTGGAAAGTTACCCTAGTGCATGGACCCTTAGTAGAATCTTATATAATACCTTAGGTATTCTTTAGAATTGGCAGGAATGGTTTTGGTTGAGGTTTGGCAAGTTAGACAGGTAGCAATATCTAACCAAATCTTGCATAAGAGTGACCTCCAGAGTAGCCTCTCAACTCTATTTGAACTCTCTCTGCCTCTGACACCTTATTTGTTACACTACTTTTCCACCAATAGTAAAGTTTGTATCTCCACTTTTCAATTAACTGTCCTATTCACAAACAACCACAACAATGGGAACATGTTATGAGCACAGTGTTAATAAGAGGTGATGAAAGTTGGTTTTTATTGTGGAACAATGTAAAGAATTTATCACTGAAGCACGTCACCTGTCAAACTTTCAGAAGTTCCCTTCTCACCAGGGAAAAGAGCTATTTAGAGATGTTCCCTTACAAGAATTCCAAACCTGGCCTTGGGTTTGCAAATGCGGTCAATTCAGCATTTTGGTCACACAAAGTCAGAGCAGCAGTAATGATCAAGGTAGAAGGGGAGCCCACAGAATGTTTTATTAATACCCACTTCAAGACTGAGATGCATGCAGTGCTGCCCATGACATGCCAAATGACAGCTTTGCAAGGATTTTCAAAAGGCTGAATAATGCCTGTGGGAAGTTAAGACTCTAAGGTAAGTGAGCTGCTCTAGGAATTGATTATGTGCCTCACCCTTCTTAACCATTTACAGGAAATTTTTTTTAAAAGATATTTTTGGTATCTTTTTAAAAATCTTTTCTTAAATGAGAGAGTCCTTCAGTGAAGTTCACACAATTGAAGAGCAGATGTGAACTGGTTTAAATTTGCAGGCATGAAAATTGCCTTCAGAAGCAGGGGCACCTCTGCAATTTAGGTTCACGTGATTCATATTTATTTACTCCTTGAATTCTTCACAATGTTGCACCATGCATAGACCTCTGCTATGGTGACATGATCAGCCTGCCAGCCTCCACATTCTAACTCCATGAGCTGCCAGATTTATGTTCCCCAAATATCATTTGAACAGTTTTGTGGAGTTCTTTCTTCAAAATTTCCACTATGCAGTTGTTGTTCATTGTGTTCAATATCTAAGAGATTTGACCCAAACTCCACATATGCAAGAAGTGCTCCTGCCTGATGTTTCTTTGCTGTGGATGAATTCCCCGTCTACTCATCAAGAAGAAACTTCAAAGATTCTCTTCATGCCCCCCCTTTTTTTTAAACTCCCTTTATTGATCAGCTGTGTTCCTCCTAAATCTCCAGGGGTGAGTGCCCAATCCCTAAAGGAGACGTCCAGTGTGATTGGCTCCTAAGGAGGAAATGGAAGGTCTTTTCATTCACAGCTGAAATACTCAGGTAAGAGACAGAAAATCACCAGTATGATATCTGATGTGGATGGAGTGAAACAAAATGCCAGAAGGAAAGAATGGGAAGGAGACAGGGGGAGGAGAAAGAGAAAGAAGAAGGAAACAAGAAAGGGAGAGAAGGAAAGGGAAAGGACAGAGAAAGGAAAAGAATGGAGGGAAAGGAAGAAAGAAAGAACAAGAGAGAAAAAGAGAGGAAGGACAGAAAGAAAGAGGGATGGAGTGAGGGATGGAGACAGGCAGTTTGGTCTCTATGCCTATTTGTTTTGTCTGACTCTGGAAAAGCCAATTTCATTTAATGTGGCTACAACAGAAACCCTGAAGCACTCCAAATTTCACTTCCCCCAAAACTTACATATCAAAATACTCCTCGAGGGTAATAATAGAAAAGAGATGAAAGGAGAGAGGTTTTTATGACAATTTTCTAACTTTCACCAAAAGTTTTAATGAAGGAGGAGGGGAGTTGTCTAGAACTCTCAACAAAATATCTACAAGGTAGCAAGGAGTTCTGGTTACTATTGTTGTGTAACAACCCAGAAACTCAGTAGTGTAAAGCAACTATTTTATTATGCTCATGGATTCTCAGAGTCAGGAGTTTGTATAGAACACTGCAGGGGAAGCTTGGCTTTGCTCTGCCATATCTGCAGCCTTTGTTGGGGAGATTCAAACCTGGGGGCCTTGAGATAACTGGTTACTTCGTTTGTAGTTGATGCTATTTCCTGGCTGTGACTTCAGTTGGGGCTATTGGCCAGAGCAAACATGGTAGTTTGAGACGTCCAAGAAAGCCAGGTGGATGCTGTTTAGCTTCTGATATACTATTTAATCACCCCATTGTTTCTGGTTAAAATGCCACCATGATATCTTCGAGACTACATTTGAAAAGCATTTTGCTGTTGATAAAATGCTTTCACATGCCATGCCTCAACTGATGCTATGAAAGTCCTGGATGTCTTCTCCTGATTCTATTTTTTTTTTCCTGATTCTATTTTATATGAAGAAACTGATACAGTTAGCGATTTGTTTGAGCGGACATATTTAGCTGGTTGACACAACTGAATTTCATGGTTAGAACCTCTCATTTTGAATGCAGAGATAATAAAGCAGAAGTTTGATGCCACTCCCATACTGACTTACAGTATGTTGAATATATGTATAATATACAAATATATGGAGAAGGTAATGTGACAAAATTATCCTTAATTCTTGTAACAAATCAATAGAGCATGACATTGCTAATATATACTTTGGGCTTCCAGTCTCCATTAACTATGATTCAGCCCAAGAGTATCAAGTTAAATGTAAAAATAGTAATCTCTTCTTAAATGTAGTGTTTAGCCCTTTATTCTGCTGACATTTCTAATGTGTGTTCTCTGTGATGCTTTGAATTGGACTAAAGTGTAATACATAAGTAGCTGCATTTGTGATAACTCTTAGTCAATCAAGTTTGTCTGTGGGGGGAAAATGCTATGAATAGTTTTCTCTATAATCCAGAAATTGGTTAGTCTTCTTTCTGTCAAACATGATACATAATTGACATGCTTTTGACTTTGATATAGACACGCATGTGTAGACTATAAAATGCTATGTTTGATTTGGCAGGTACTTGACATTTATTTTTATAGAACTTGGTTAAGGATGCATTTGCAAGTCGTAATACTTAGGAATCAGTTATTTAGGGACCATTTTAGACTTAGCTCTGTAGGGACATATGGAAGCTTCTTATTTAAGAACAGGACCTGTATCTTTACCTAACTCATTTTTTTCCCCTGTGTTTCATGAAATTACATTTCAGACTAAACCTGTGGGTTTCACTAACTAAATAACTCATTTCTGGAAAGAAAATGTTCATCATTGGTCTAATGGTTTAATGAATTTACTACAGTTTTACAGGTAAATAAATGCTGGTCAAGAGATTGGGTAAGTTCTAACAGCAATCCTAGATCTCCAAGCTTATGACATGTTATGACTGATGATGCTTTATTAAGGTGCGGTGTGATTTCTTTCCATATAGGAAAAATTGTACGCAATGGATGAAATGTGCAGACTGGATCTTAGATTCCTTCTGCAGCACCATTCCTGGACACACTAGATACTAACTGCCTGTTGTGGGGGATTCAAGGGGCAGCAAAGTCACTGATCTCTTCCCCGGGCACCAGGGGTTTCAGGTGGCAAAAACTTCTTTCCCTGTTTCCTAATTTGCCTTTCAAATACCAGATGCAGACCTGGATTCCCAACTCTGGATTTAGACAGCTGAGTGAATATCCCCTAGCTCCTCTCAATAACAACCTCTTCACCATCATGTCACTATTTTGTGAGCATCTACTTTATTCTAGCTCCTCTTGAAGTTCCTTTTCATATCAGGTTTTAATAATAATAAAAGCCATTACAATGATCAGAAGCCACTGCAATTCAAAATGGCAAATATGAACTTCTCTTTTTATAAATCAGGCAGGGCTAGCCTATACTGTGGTATCAAGTAACCCTGATCTCTAGCGGCCTAACCACCAATTATCATTGGCAGACTATTTCCATCGAAAGTCAGAGGGGGAGCTATGATGACCAGGAACCCACACTGATAGGGATTTGCCACCTTGTCGCTGAACCAGTGGCATGTGTGGCCCCTAAGGTCACAGTGAAAGGGTGATAGAGGCACCACAGGGGGCTCCAAATGCTTTGGCTTTGAAGCAACACATTCGCACACACACACATACACACACCTGCTCAATATCCATTTGTGAGTATTGATAGCTTGGCTCCAACATCACCACACAGGAATTATTTAGAGAAAAACACTACCTCTGCCACACTGTCCCTCCTGCACACCCGGCCCTTCTCCCATACATTGGTTAAAGGTCTCACTCTATACCCGTCTCTCAAAAAAGAAACATGCTGTCAACACAGACTTCACTAGCTCCCTTATCCCTGGTCTCTCCCAGGTCTTGCCAGCTCAATGCTTCTTTTTATTCCCCCTATATGATCAGTTTATTTTGTCAAGGCCCAAGGAGAGTTTGCTCTTACCAGAAAAATCTGTCTTGCTACCTTCACATGGCTTACACCAGACTCCTCTATAAGTGAGCCTATCATTCGATAGCTAGCTAATAAATCCAGAATGATATGTAAATAAATTTTGAAAAATAAAGAAAAGTTCTGTAATACACCTGAAAACAATGCCCTAACCAGAATCACTGATCTTAATAATGCGATTCAGGCTACGGGACTATTAAATCTTTGCATCTTCGAGCAATTTCTTAACTTATAAACACTTTCATATAGCAACCTTATTAAACCTACATAAGATGGCCTAAGGTGGACAGAGTATGTGTTAGCATTACCAAGTACAGATAAGATAATTAGGGATCAAAAGGATTAAGAAGCTTGCCTCAAGGCTGCACATATTACAGTCAGAGAACTACCACTCATCCCAGGTCTCCATTGCTCACTACAGTTCAACTACTATTAAACTAAGCAGTGGGAGAGAATTTCTCAAGAACCACATTCCTGGGCCACTTAAATTAATAGAAAAGACACCTTCCTACTCAGATGGTGAGAGGGACAGTTCTGACACTTTTCCCTGCAACCCACAAATACTTCCTGTGCTCAGGACCAGGTGTGTCAGCCTGGCAGGGAAAAACAAAATCCCCTGGTAGATAAGGGGGCTTCTGTACACTCCTTGCCTATGGTCCCCAGCACATGGAAATATTCACTGGAGAGAGTGGAACTCTGGAAGGCCTGTTTTAAGACACCCAATTCACACCCTGTGGTGGTATATCAGTTCCTGGCAGGGAAGTAGCAGGGTCCCTCCACTGCAGCAGCACACAGAGAGAAGGGTGCTGCACTCAGAACACCTCCCTGTGTGCACCACAGATTCAGACCCACTAGCTATGGGGAACAGACGTCCATCAGCGAAGCTGATCTCGCTCTGTCTCTACTTTAATAGCAAAACATCTTTCTATCAGAACCTTTGTGAGTCAGGCTTTAAAATGGCCATTCGGACCCAGTATTGGAGTAAGGTGACATCTCTTTGGGCATCTCCCCTTTTGACTGACACAGGTTAAGCATAGTAAATACTGAAAGATCGACTTTTAGAAATATATGACCTATGGTGTCATATATTATATGTGATATATCTTAGCTGTATGCAAAAGCTAAAAGATAACCAAGCAGACAAAGGAACAGAACACAGAAATCTCAGGAACTGAATTATATCCAGAAAGCATATATGTCCTCTGGGATCCAGGAGATGGCTTGGGAACCCAGAAAATCATGGAAACAACGGGAAGATGGGGGTAGTTGGTGCAATGAAAGAACAAGCCAAACTTGTCCCCTAGCTATGGGATAGACTGTTCTATGTCAAATAAGAAATAAATCCAGATTTATAAAATGAGACTTAATTTGAAAGTGTTATATTACATATAGGGAAAGGAATTGCTGTGAAAGGAGAGGAATATTATGACAATAGGAAGAAGTCTCTGCTAAGATCTATGTATGCCTCCTTTAGGAAAAGAGGGTTACTGCTTACATATGTGTGTGGCTGTTGTTTTCATGTTATTTTTTTTCATAGGAGAAATAAACAGGCTAGAGAGAATCAGGGGTGAGAAGCGGGATTGATAAATGGCGTGATCAGACAGTAGTTCAGATAATGCTATGACCCTGAGGCCTGCCTAATCTCAGGAGGGGCTATATATGTGCTGGCTGAAGCTGAGGATGGGACAAAGAACAGGCACAGGGAAAGGAGGAGAATTAACTCAAGTTTGGTTAGCAAGCATTTTCTTCTATTCTTTGATCAGTGGGGACAAACAATTCAACTAATCATTTAAGAAACAAAGAATAGAAATGTCTATGTTTATCCTTGACCCAGGTAAGCCAGGGGGTCATCTCAGTCTTATTTATGTCATATGGGAGGAGTGGTTTTTGGCAGTGATCCATTTTCACAATGAATCACAAAATTAGGGGGATTTCTTAAGTGTCACTGTTTTCTAGGATCATCAGGCTGCGGTGAAGTTCAACACTGCTATATAAGTTTTAATTACTCAACTTCACATCTACAACCCCAGAGAACTGTAATCTTTGGAATAAATACAAGTGGTCCTCAGGGGAATTCTGTCAAAGTGTAAATAATAGGAGCAACATGTGTGTTAATGTGGTGTGCATTTAATTTGTTGACCATGGAGTTTTATAACAAGTATCTATGGTATTTAGTGTTTCCAAGGATTTATTCATTAACCAGAATATCTAAATCAGTGCAACCATTTCTCCTGCTAAATATCAACTTGACAGTGTCATAGATTATAAAACATCTTAAACAATTTGCAATCGGGCGTATTATTCTTAATGACAGATTTAGGTAGGGAAATTGGGAATTTTCATAGCATTCTCTGAGAATATAGACCAAAGAAAATAGCAAATTGCTGTAAGAGCAACAAAAACATTATAATATTGATGAAATGATGTACATAGAAATTGGAAGCAGATATGGCAGTTTTTCACTTCAAGATTTATCTTTTATATTCAAATCCAGTTATTAAATATGGAATCCGTTTGCCTTAGGTTTTGAATATATCCTCATAAATAGCAGGAAACTAATTTCAACAATGTCACATCCCG
This sequence comes from Myrmecophaga tridactyla, assembly GCA_004026745.1. Lineage (NCBI taxonomy): Eukaryota > Metazoa > Chordata > Mammalia > Pilosa > Myrmecophagidae > Myrmecophaga > Myrmecophaga tridactyla. The sequence goes on from PVIY010009672.1 coordinate 67,164, forward strand.
ATTGGCTATAAAAAACCCACCATCCAGCATTATCTGTCACTGAGGAAACATTAACTTTTTAGTAGTTAAAATTGTGAAAGCACAAAATAGTATGTGATAGAAATAATCCTTACTTACAAATAATGGTTAAAGCCTCAACATGCTAAATGCAATGCATGTAGCATACAGACCACAGATCAAAGTTCAAGCCCCATCTGGACCACATATCCAGTTCACCGTAGCCGTGCAGGCCTTAAATATCTCTTCTGAAAGACAAAGGAAAGAACTAAATCTCTGAGTTTGCACTCCACACAATAATTCTGCAATACCACTTGCTGGATATAGTTTAAGGGCTAATAAACTACCTGATGTCAGTAGTAATATACAACTTAAGTTATGTTTTGATATACACTAGGGAAGAGAAGAAGATTCTTTTTTTTTTTTTTTAACATGGGCAGGCACTGGGAATCGAACCCGGGTCCTTGGGCATGGCAGGCAAGCATTCTTACCTGCTGAGCCACTGTGGCCCGCCTGAGAAGAAGATTCTTGTTAATTGAGCTCCAACTATGTAGAAGGTGCTGCATATATATCAATTCATATAGTTCACACAACAAATCCACAGTTTGCTGATGAAAAAATTGACACAATTTGCAGATGAGGTGATCTAAGTCACTCTTAGAAAAAAAAATGCGTATCATTGGAAAGCTGTGCTTTCTCTAGAGGATGTCCCTCTGGGTTATCTCATTCTAGGTTTTCATTTTCTTTGGCTAAAAAAAAATCAGCCATTTTATAATACTTAAAAAATTTTTTTTAAACATAACAAACACAAACGTTCTTACCATATGATCATTCCATTCTACATATATAATCAATAATTCACAATATCATCACATAGTTGTATATTCATCATCATGATCATTTCTTAGAACATTTGTATCAATTCAGAAAAAGAAATAAAAAGAAAACAGAAAAAAATTCATACATGCCATGCCCCTTACCCCTCCCTTTCATTAATCACTAGCATTTCAATCTACTAAATTTATTTTAACATCTGTTCCTTCTATTATTTATTTTTAATCCATATGTTTTACTCATCTGTTGAAAATGTAGATAAAAGGAGCATCAGACACAAGGTTTTCACAATCACACATTCACATTGTGAAAGCTATATCATTATACAATCATCTTCAAGAAACATGACTTCTGGAACACAACTCTACATTTTCAGGCAGTTCCCTCCAGCCTCTCCATTACACCCTACCTAAAAAGGTGATATCTATTTAATGCATAAGAATAACCTCCAGGATAACCTCTCGACTCTGTTTGGAATCTCTCAGCCATTGACACTTTATTTTATCTCATTTCGCTCTTCCCCTTTTCGGCCAAGAAGGTTTTCTCAATCCCCTGATGCTAAGTCCCAGCTCATTTAAGTATTTCTGTCCCATGTTGCCAGGAAGGTCCACACCCCTGGGAGTCATGTCCCATGTAGAGAGGGGGAGGGCATTGAGTTTGCTTGTTTGTGTTGGCTGAGAGAGAGGCCACATCTGAGTAACAAAAGAGGTTCTCTTGGGGTGACTCTTAGGTCTAATTTTAAGTAGGCTTAGCCTATCCTTTGCGGGGTTAAGTTTCATATGAACAAACCATACAAGATTTGGGGCTCAGCTTATTGTTTTGGTTGTCCCCACTGCTTGTGAGTATATCAAGAATTCTCCACTTGGGGAAGTTGAATTTTTCCCCATTCTCACCATTCTCCAAGGAGACTTTGCAAATACTTTTCTATTCACTGTCCAAATCACTCTGGGATTTATCGGGGCATCACTCCGGACAAACCTACAAAATCTCATGCCCTACTCAAGGTTCCATGTACTTATGGTGTTCAATTAAGGTGTCCTTTTTAAGTTGTAGGTAACTGATAGAAATGCACATTTCTCCTAAAGAGTTCCTACAATTTTCTTCCCTTCTGCCTGGTGGAAAAAAGTTTTGCCTCCATTCACGTATTCATTTCAATAGTCGTCTTCGGTGGGAAGAATAAAGTATTTAAAATGTGTTTATTTTTATATCTGTTTGACAGCCGTGGTTTTAATTTGTTGGAAAATTTTCTTTTAACACACCTGACTTAATAATCATAGAGCCGGGATTTGAACCCTGGATCGTCTGGGGCCAAAGTCCATCATTTTGGGGTACTCTCTGATGGCTTTGCTATCAGGGATCTTGAGGATCGGGAAGGACAACAATCAGTATTATCACTCAGCAGAAAAAGAAAAAAAAATCAGAGTCTAGAGAACAAGTCCTTGACATCAGTAACATGATTCAATGACATATTAAGCCCTAATTGGATCTCTAGCCTTTGGACTTCTTGTCTGTTAGTCCTTTTTACCAAATAATGGAACTGGAACTAGATTCTCATGTAGAAGGTAAAGGGGAAACACTTGGAATGGTGCTGCAAAGTAAGAAAAAGTAATAGCAAGAAGACTTTCAAAGAGACAAAGCAATAGAAGAGAATGGATTGTGATGAACATGAGCTGGAGGATTTGAGGGTCCAGAATGAAGAGATTTGATTAGAGAGGTCAGGTAAGAAAGAAAAAAAATAGGCGAGGTAAACCCTTTGAAATCATGAATTGAGGCAAGGCCAAGTTGATTCTGGGAAAGGGATTACTTTTTCTAAATCCCATACATGTTATTTTCAGCCTGATAGGTTTAGAAATAAATTCCACTTGCCTAGTCACCAAGGAGCTCATAAAAGTCGCCTCCTTAAAATAAAAAATAGCTTGGAAATAAAATTTAAAATAAAATAAAAATCATAAAAATCAGGACTTTAGACATTTTCTAACCCTTAGTATACTTTCTACTAATAAGCTGTTCCAAAAGATAAAGTTGGGGTCACAAGGGTGATTCAGCTAAATAAAATAAAAGAAGTCAAGGTTAAGGACAATTAAGGAGAATGGAATTATAATGATTATTCTGTTACTAAGGTGCAAATGCTAGAAAAAGACTATCATAAATCTTTATTTATTGATTTTGTTACATTTTGACCACTGCAAAAGCTTATTTGTCACAGGCTATCATTTAATCACATTAGTGCAAGTATCATAATGGCAAATTGAGCCAAATATTTTAGATAATTGGATGTTTGATAGGTGATTTCCAAAACTATTTGATCATTGAATATTGAAATGAAAATGATAGATTATATACCTTCTAGTCACAAATACCTGGTAATTGTGTCTTTGAAGAAGAAACAGGAGCTTAGAAATCATATAAAACTCTTCAACTATATACCAGAATGGTCCCCAAGATAATTATCAAATTAGCTTTTTGATTTTATGCTTGTCTATTTCCTCCTAATGAATTCTAAAACTCCTGTATCTACAGAGTTTTATAGCTTACAAGTAGTATAGAACCAGTTGTGATATGAGTCAAATTATTGAAAATGCTTATTGAATTGGTGTTCATGCAGTTTCTTTCAAAATGCAAAATGTCACCAAGTAATGAGAAAAGTTATTGGTGTTTTCTCTTCTTCTAACAATTTGTACTTAAGAATTTATTTCAGGATGAATTAATACTCTTGTGCATTTTATACTCATATAGAACAAATTATTACAGTTTTAACTCACCATGAATTATGTAACTATTATGTATTTTAATATCTTCTGATTTCCCTATGAACATTCCTTTGTGTGGGGATATGAAGATACTTTCAGTTTCTAGAAACAATGCTGTTCAGTAAACATTTAGACCATATTTTCATGAAGCTCCTCAAGTAATTAATTTTCATTTAGAAAAGTTTCAACCTGATCATGAATTTATAGGTTCACTCATTAATTTATTCATATGTTCAACAGACATTTATCAAAGACTTCTCATACATCAGGCCCTGTATTGTACATGTGGCATTAAATGAGACAGAAGGGTCCCTCTATGTCCCCACTCTCTGACAACAGTATTATGGGAGAACCAGATATTAACTGTACAATTAGTTACTTGATTTACACTTTATAATGCTTTAAAGGAGACATGACGGTTAGAATATGTGAGAGCTGACCTTACCAGGTATTTGTAACTAGAAGGTATATGATCTATTATATTGAAAATATTTTGTAATATTAATTAGAGATCCATATGGGTGGTTTTATTTCAAATGCATTTTAATTCTGCTCAGAGTTTATGAGAACATCTTCACTAGAAAATAAAAGCATGCATCTGAAATGAGATAGGTAGCTTAAGTCACAAACCTTTGCCATATCAGCATCTGATGGAAAACATAGGAAGGGAATTTACATAGACTTCATTTTAAAAAGTCCATTTTAGATGGATGACAATGAATTGCAAATGTTTCACAGACTAACAAACAATATTTTTCCATACCCACAAATATCAAGTGAAAAATGTTACGTATGTGATTGATGGAAGATAAATATTCTTACTATATAATCAGCTTTCACAAATAAATAAGGCACTCTGAAAGCAGAAAGGGCAATAGAAAGAAACAAATGACATAAATTGTCAATCCATATGCAGAAGATATACCAACTGCAAGCAAATATCTGAAATGACTTTTGGTGTCATAATTAATAAAATAATTGCAAATGAAAATAATA
>PVIY010009673.1:0-48177 GCA_004026745.1 Myrmecophaga tridactyla
ACAAATATCCTAGACTTTATTTTTCCATATTAATAGAAAATTTCTTTACACATTCCATTTGGTATGCATATTTACCTGTCTATAGGATAAATTCTCAGAAGTATGATTTCTCATACAAAGAGTAAATTTGTGGATATTTATCAATTGTATTGGGATATGGACCCACAACTTCATGGGTCTTCTGGACTAATCAACCTTCGTGAAATTCCCACCATCTTGACCTTTTTAGCTTTATACATACATGCCACCATCACACAAAAGGAAAATACCTGCCTTTTATTGAAATGTAATATACATATAGAAAAGGGATACATCCTGAGAATATAGCTCAACACATTTTACAACCTAAACACACCAAAAAAAACGAATAGTAACTCTAGGAGCACTCCAGGAAAAACACCCCATCACCCTAAATTCTAACAGTATAAGTTAATTTTAACTGTCTATGTATAATATGTAAAAGAAATTACAGAGTATAAACTCATTTATGTCTGGCTTTTCTGAATATCATGTTTCTGAAATTCATCCATATGTTTGCATACAATTGCTAGCTCATTCTCATAACTGTATACATTTCCATTTGGCAGAAGTAAGCACAATTTATTCATCTAATGTTGGATAATTCAGTAGTTTCCACGTTTTAAGCTATTGCAAATAATGTTACTATGAATATGCTAGTACATTTCTTTTGGTGAACAAATGTTTATAAATATGTTGAATATATGAATATAATATATATATATGTGTATGCATATATATGTTTGTATATATTTGGAATCGCTGTGTCAAAATATTTGTATATGCTGAACTTTAGTGAATACTGCCAAACAGCTTCCCTAAATGGTTAAGAATTTGGTCTCTCACAACCTATGTTTGAGAGTTGCAGTTTCTCCACATATGTGTCAAAAATATTTGGTGTCTTCAGTCTTTTATGTTTGTTTGTTCTGCCATTACCATTTGTCATGCTGTTCTATGACATTGTGGTTTTAATTTGAATTTTACTCTTGATAAAATATCAAAAGATTAAAAACAGACTCATGAAATTATAAAGTGAATATTATGTCAAAGAATTTATCTTTCTCATAAATTAGTGTGGGAAGCAGCAGAGTGAAGAAACTAGTTAAAAAAACTGGTGGTTTTTAGGATGTGGTAATTTTGAGAGTGTTAATATAGGAATGCTAGGACAAAGTTAGTAGTTTAGATGCAAAGGTGGTTCCCGTCCTTTAAAGCAGTGAACAAAAGCTAGGTCATGTCTTTAGGGCATAAATCATAAGTTTTAGAGTTATATTTTCAACACCCAGAAATTGTTTGTATTTTTATTTGTCATTCTGCAAAATAAGTCCTGCCCTTACACGATTTAAAAATAGTCTAGTCAATAGAAAATCAAAGATGCAAAACCAGTAATGTCCTAAAAGAACAACTACTAATCTCTTGCTGATTTCTGACTTTCCGATAAATTTTCTGACAGTCTCCCTCTACTCTTTTAATGATAATCTCCAAAGATTATCAAAAGACTGGTTTCAGTATGCCTGGCCTGATTATTACATATTTGGCTCCAGTAAAAGTTTAATTAAATTCATAGTCTTATTTGAGGAGACAGTATTGAGCAAACCAAGAGAATGAACTTTTATCTGGAAATTTTCATAAGGAATCTTGGATTATATTTCTACAAGCTTGTATACAGAGGCCTGGAAAACCAAGCACAAAATATTCTAATATATGAGTTTCACTGTTTCTGAGGTCCTGAAAATTTGCTAAGGTTTATAAATTTCCTTACCACCTGTGAAATCAGGGTCCTAAATACTAAATACCAATATATATCTATCAACAGTATTCCAGACAAATAATAAAGATAAAATTTCTCTCATGAATACTTTGGTTTATATTACTAATTGTTGTTTCTCTGGACCTTGGGTCAGCAATCTCTCTTCCTGAACTAAAACTCCTGAAAATCCTAAGCCGACTGGTACAGTCTAAAACTAGTATAAGCAATGTCAGTTTGGTAACCTGGGCCCAAGTGCCTCTTCTTTCAAGTGTTAGTAGTTCAAAGAACTTGATGCCACTCTTTCCACGGGGCGCTGGTACTGTCTTTTTTTGAAGACACAGCTTCGAGCTTACAATATAGAGCAGAGCCTCTGGGCAAATATCAAAGGAAAGCACAACCCTGTTTGATAGTAAGACTCAATGGTTCTGGTTAATTTCTTTCAGTATGCAATTACATAAAAATTGAGGAGTTTAAAATTCTCTTTGGATCATAGCGCCTATTTCATAAAGGCATGATTCATGTTTCTATATATTATATATACAGCAAAGGCATGATGAATCTCCAGTACCCTCCCATGAGGTATACATTTTCTGAAGTTTTTATATTAATAAAATTGTACCTATTCCGATTTAACCTAGGGAAAACTTAGTGTGTCTTCCGATTTCACAATTCTTCCCATACAGCTCTTTCAATAGTGATGTGGTAATTACTATATATGTCCTTTGCATATGGGACATTTCTAGTATCTCATTTTACATAGTAAAAGAGTAAACCTTGGTGCTTCCAGGAACCTCTTGGATATCTCAAAGAATTTTAGATGCAAATACCTTTTTGATTTCTTTTAACCCAGAATCAAATATTGGAAAAAAAGGGAATCAAAAGAGTTGGAGGAGATACTGCCACTTGAATAAGATGGAATTATGAGAGCATGAAAAAATTCTTAATTATAATTAAATTGAAAATAAACCATTTTAAAATAAAGGAGAGGGTGGTCCACGGTGGCTCAGCAGGCAGAGTTCTCATCTGCCATGCCAGAGACCTGGATTTGATTCCTGGTGCCTGCCCATGCAAAAAATAAAATAAAATAAAGGAGAAGGCTACATAAATATTAGAAAACTTAGCTCTTTCATAAACAAGGAAAATTGTTTTTCTTATGTTTTATGTTTCTACCTAATTAAGGACAAAATTAAGTCAAAACTGGTAAGGAATTTATTGTTCTGATGAGGTATATGGAGGCTCTGCTATCTGGGCAGACTTCTTGGAAGGTAAGTTATCTTCAACGATACCCTTATTCAGAGTACCAAGACTAGTATATCTTTTTAACAAAGAGAAAGCCAAATTCTCATTTTCTACTAATATATTTTTGACAGTAAAGTTTTCATGAGTTCCTTTTATTTTCTTAAATTTGTGGTAAATAAGCTCATTAAAGAGTCAACTTGCCAAAAATTTAGCACAATTAATAGCTTTCTTTCAGGCTCAGTTTTTATAAAACAAGACAAAAAGAATTAATTCAACTGAATATTCTTTAATTTTCTATAATCCTCCTAATTTTTATTTCACAATGCATTCATATTCTGTAACCAATGTACTCTTAGGGCTAAACTTCATTTGTTTTTCTTTAAAGCAAAATGTATCTCATTAGCTCATTATCTTGTATTTTTCTCTCTCAGTGTTCATCCTATGTAGGCTCAACCACCCATATCAATTTTAACTTTTAATCAATGTAATACCTGTATTTGAGAAAGAAAACTGGTCAATAGATAATCGAGGTAGATAATTTATGTATGAACTGTCATACACAAATTTTTAACAAATATCAAAATTCATGAAACTCACAATACAACTTCCTAAAGATATACTATCCCTTGTACATCTTCAAGTGATGAAAATAAACCTGTTCACTGCTATGATACAATAATAACAATTTCATAGCATAAAAATAATAAATGTGTATATATTATATATGTATGATTGATTAACAATATTTCAACTTCTGTGTTACTTGGAAAAATTACATAATTATCCAAAGATGGCTCACTAATTACATTGATTTAATACTTATTCAAGATTCTAGTGACCTAAATATATTGCAAGTTATGTTTACGATGACACTTAAAAATTCTATTTGCTACTATAAAAATATCCAAAAAGTTATGATTCAAATTTGATGAACAAAATTTGTATTTTCCATAGTTTTAAATATTAGACAGGAGCAAGTATTAATTTGATCAGGAAACTGGTTTAAGAAGTTTAGGAATTCAAGATGAATTAGTCTCTTCATAAGTGAATAAACCTAAATATTATTAAAGAAATTAAAGTTACCCATACTAATAAATCAGAGAAAAGGAAGTAACAGTGTCAATAAGAAAGATTTCTCTGTAAATTATTGAAGGTTCAGTTTCTTTTGTTAATTTTGGTAATATTGAATTGATATAACCACTGATTATTCCTAAAACTCATAGGAACAGAATATTTTAACTTAATAGATATAAAATAAAATTTATAAATACCTCATATAGGGAGAAGAATACTTTGCGCTGAGGTAAATGATTTCTGAATTATTTAAAAGAAATAGAGAATAACTATAAAACCTATAGCTTCAGTTCTACAACTCCAGTAGCATGTCAAAGACAGGCACATGAAGCTCACTGGTCTATAAACAAACAACAACAAACAGGCACAGAACATTTTTAATTGATTTTCAGTTCACAGATAGACAAAGAAAAATAAACAAAAATACTACAAAATGTAAGATTTTCAGTCGTGCCTTAGCTAGCAGGGTATAAATCTCCATCATCATTCTGATGATATCTAAATTATCAGAATATAAAACCTAATTCCAAATCATGCCACTATTAGGAAATACATTATTTGCCACAAGTAAACTAGATGGAAAAGGTAAAACATGAAATCAGTAGGCAGGGGAATAAGGGAGAAGAACAGAAATCCTTATGTCTAAAATTCTATGTAAGTGGTGACATCTCCAAGATGGTAAGTGAGATGTTCCAGATTTCCATACCCCACAGAAGTTTTGAATGACAAGCAAAAATTGGCAGAACCATTTTTCTCAGAGCTCCAGAAAACAGTTAAAGAGTTCAAGTAACCAAACACCAAATCAGTAAAAAGCTGACTTAAAAATGGTATGTGAGCCATTAATTGTATGCTTTTGATGGATTGTATGGTGTGTGAATATATCTCAATAAAATTGCATTAAAAATTTTTTACAAAAGGCCAAAAAAAAAAAAAAAACATAGGAAAACCTCATGGCACATTTGCTAGTCTTTTTCCCTACCCCCTTTGCAACTTGATTGTGAAAAGACCCACACTCCTGTGTGGAGCAGATTCCTGGTGTAGATTCCTCAGAGAGCAGAGCAGCCCCTCTGCACCTACTGCAGTGTAGACGTCTATAGCAGTCTATCTAGTGGCAGCCTGAATGAAGTACTGAATTAATACTGAACCAGTATACTCTGGCTGGCTGTCCCAGAACTTGCCCATCATGAAGAAGCAACATGAAGGTCAGAATACAATGCTGTAAGAAAGCAATTAAATTGAAGCTGCATGGAGCAAAGAATTATGGGCGTTAAGACATACAGTATAGTAGCTGCAGCTGGGAAGACAAAGTATTTCCTGGGGAAAAGAGAACATTCAGATCCCTGTAAAGCAGGGAATTCCTAAGGTCGTACGCACACCCCCAGGACAAAATACATGGTCAGAAAATATTGAAGAAGACTCTGTGTTTTCACTTTGTGCTGTTTAAGGTTCATCAGTAGGAAAACTAAACTCTAAAAGAGTTTTTTGGCTAACTTTTTTTTCTTTTCAACCAGCACTACAAGACTTTGCAAAACTGCCATTTTCATAAGCCCTCCTTTTTGTTTCTTTCTTTCTATATGTATAGAATAGCAACAAATGCTAGACTCTGATTTGTAGAAAACCAAGTAAAAGACAGGTGATATTTCTCATTTTCAGCTAACAAAAAAGATCAGTGTTAATGTAAATGTTCAGACATGTATTTAATATATATGAGTCTTGTTTTAACACTACCAGTATCTTGAATGTCTCTACTCTCTGCATTGTTACATAATTAATTATACAGGAGGGAAAATGAAATTTTATGAGCTATTATAATTTTAAATTTAATTCACATCAAGAACTGAGAAACAAAAATCCCAAGTCATATTTGTAGGCCAGAGCTTCTTAATAATTCTACCTCTTAAAATTCCATTTTCATGTTACTGATTATAGGAATATATTCAATTCCCTTCTAAAATAGCAGTGCCCTGGAAGATATATATATAGAGAGAGATGATAATGCATTTAAAAATATATCATTTGGATTAGGATTAAAATTTCTATTATTCTAGAAAAAAGCAGGGACTCAGATAATCATGGTAATATGAAAATTATTGGGCCAGTAAAAACATAGGCAAACATTAATCAAAAATATTCACAGTAGGGGACGTGATCAAAGAAGGTTCAAACTGATCTGTTGTCCTATCTAGTGACATGTCTTCTAAGATGGCTGAAGATAAGTCAGAGTTGGTTTCATAAAGAAATAATGATTTGAGCTAGTCTTGATAGTTTAGAAGGAATTTTATGTTTAGAAATGGGGAAAGGACATTTTTGCAGAGGAAACTATCTTAGGCAAAGACAAAAGGATATATTTAGATAGTGGTGAGAAAAAGCAGTCCTTGCTTTTTAAGGTTTTATAATTAGCCATATCATTCAACATAAGCTGCCTTATAACAACATACCACTTTTTCATGTTAGGCTGATATGCATTGAAAATCAAGAAAACACAGTGTTTAAATGTACAGACTTGGAAACAGATTGTCTGGGTCAAAATCCCATATTACCCACGTATTAGTTACTGTATGTACTTGAGCAAATTATTTAACTTCTTTCTGCCTTAGTTTTCTTATCTGTAAAATGGCAATATAACTAGTATTTACATCAAGGGGTGGTTGTGAGAATTAAATTAGTTAATATATGTAAGACGCTTAGAACAATACCTGGCACATAATAAATTCTGTATGTGTGATTATTATTGTAATTGTTATTATTTTGCTGAATGTGCTGTTTTGAAAGGATTTATGTACCCTAAAAAAGCCATGTTTTAATTCTAAACAATCTTGTGGGAGCATCCCTTTCTTTTAATCCCTATTCAATAGTGTAGGTTGACACTTGATTAGGTTGTCTCCGTGGAGATGTGACTCACCCACTTATGAGTATTAACCTTTCATTAGAGGGAGATGTGATTCTACTCATTCCAGGTAGGTCTCGATTAGTTTACTGGAATCCTTTAAAGGAGGAAGCATTTTGGAGAAAGCTTGTGAATAAGATTCCGAGTGAGCAAAGTCACGACAAAGTCCACCAGCCAACAACTTTTAGAGATGAAGGAGAAGGCCCCCAGGGGAGCTTCATGAAGCAAGAGGCATGGAAAGGAAGCTAGCAGACTTTGCCATGTTCCAGGTGCTTTTCCAGTTGGGAGAGAAACCCTGAACCTCGTCGACCTTCTTGAACCAAAGTATCTTTCCCTGGATGCCTTAGCTTGGACATTTCTATAGTCTTGCTTTAACTGGGACATTTTCTCAGCTTAGAACTGTAAACTTGCAATTTATTAAATTCCCCTTTGAAATGCTTTTTTTTTCTTTTTTTGCATGGACAGGCATAAATTCCCCTTTTTGAAAAGCCATTCTGTTTCTGTATATTGTATTCCAGCAGCAAGCAAACTAGAATACATAAGTATTATCATCAGTAGAGAGAAGCTATAAATCAAGTCTAAAAATGTACATCATTATTATAGGAAAGATAATACATCAAAAAATCTGAGTCGGGTGGTGCAACAGTGGCTCAGTGGCAGAATTCTTGCCTGACATTGCAAAATCCAGGGTTTGATTTCCAGAGCCTGCCCATGCAAAAAAAAAAAAAAAAAAAAAAATCTGAGCCAAAATTATAAATCTATAATCTTGCATCTTTAAAGCAACAAATAAAAAATATTAAAAGCTAAAACACGATGTGTACATAGGAGAATTTTGGTTCTCTATTTATAAACAGGAAGAAAACTTATTTCTTCATAGCTTTATTTTATTCATTCAAAAACTGCTCTCAGTTTTTGTTTGCCTCCTGTCTGGCATTGTGGCACGTAGGTTGTTCCTTTAACAGAGTTTGAGAAGGGCTGTACCAGAAAGTGACTCATTTTCATGACATGAAAGCCATATTCAATTCTTAATCTGCACTTGTGTGTGTGTGTGTGTGTGTGTGTATCCATTTGTAAATAGGATCTCTGAAGATGCTATTGTTAGGTGAAGTGTGGACTCATCTGTGAAGATCTGTGAAGAGCCTGTTTAGAGGAGGACAGTTAAATCTGGCTTAATCCGTATGGCTGAAATCTTTGTAAACAGAGGAGATCTAACTACTGAGGAGAACTGGAAACCTTGTGATGGAGGCAGAGATGCAAGCCAAGGAATTCCAAGGATTGTAGCAAGCCAGCACCAGAAAGGCTTTGGAGAAAGCAAATCCTCTTGAGAGCTTGATTTGGTACTTCTAGCCTCCAATGCCATGAGAAAATAAATTTCTGTTCTTTAAGCCAACCCATCCTGTGCTATTTGTCATGCAGCCCTGGCAAATAAATGCAGGCTATGGCTCAATAAGTAAGCAAATTCCTTCCAAGTTGAACAAAGACATTTAAAAACTAATTTCATAAATATATAATTCCTTTAAAGTAACTTTTTAAATTTTTGATGTTTACAATGTTACTAAATATGTATTTTTCAATTATACTTTACAGTGGCTCCTTGTATATTAAATGGACAGGAAAGAAGTATGTTCATTTTAGTAGGTCTTTCATAAATGAGAGTAAATTATGATGGATAAAGAATTAGAATTTGGGCGGGCTAAGGTGGTTCAGCAGGCAGGAATGCTTGCCTGCGATGCCAGAGGACCCAGGTTCGATTCTCAGTGCCTGCCCATGTAGAAAAAAAAAAAAAGAATTAGAATTTGTTTCTTTTTAAATTGCAGAATTTAGGGATATATTTGTCTATAATATTTTTAAAATAGAGATTTGAATACAGTAAGGAATGTTTCAGATTAGCATGTGACAGTCACTATAAATATTTTTCTTACCTATTTCTCAAGTCTCAGTTTAAAAAATAATTCTCAGATTAGTTAAGCCCTAACATTTGTTGGGTGCTTAGAAAAAGCACATTTTTGTTTTCATTTAGAACTCACTGATTTCTCATCTCCTCTCCTTACTAACTCATGAAAATAAAATAGTTATTCAAGCTTCTGTCATTTTTCTTTTCTTTCTTAATTTCTCTCTCTCATTCAAGAATCTCAATCAAGAGGTAGAACCACATAGAAGAAAGACTGTTGATAACAGAACTTGGAGATTTTAAAGAAACATCAAATAAACATGAAGAGACTAATCAGAGAATGTAAAAAGGATGAGTGACTCTTACTAAAAGATTGGTGAGAAAAGACCACAAAAACACAAAATATACAAATAAATTAAAATAGATGAGGTAAAGTTGAAGAGTGCTTATATAATCATTGCAGTGCATGTGCCATGGTGAACAATACACATTCATCTTACTGAAAGAGAAAATTATTTTTCTTTTTCTGAAAATTTAGGTACTCTATATCAAAGAATATTTTATGAGTTCATCAACAAAGGTTATAAACACACTATGATATATCCATTGCCTTTCTCTCTAGGTTATTCTTTGGCCAAGTCCCTAACTACTGCAATGTATAATGTAAGCTCCATAATCAGGCCATCTTGAAACTCTTTATTCCCTTGAAAATATCTTGCTCTCTCTTCCATCCAAACTTCAGATTACATTATGCCTTGTTTTGGTTTGCTCAAGTTCAAGCAATGTAACATAGCAGAGATGGACTGGCTTTTAACAATAAGGATTTGTTAGCTTACAAGTTTATGGTACTGAGGCCAAGAAAATGCCCAAATTAGGGCATCCACAGGATGATACCTTTTCTCCAAAAACCAGGCACCAGCGAGCTTGGGTTCCAATGTCAGATAGCAAGAGACATGGCTTCATCTGCTGGTCCTTCTCTCACAGGTTCCATTGCCTTTAGCTTCTGGCAGCTCCATCTCCCAGCTTCTCTGGCTTTTCACTCTCAGCTTCTCCGGGGGCCTTTTTCTGTGTTTTATCTTCTTTATAAAAGGCTCCAGTAAAAGGATTAAGATCCACCTTAAATGAGATGGGTTACATCTCAATTGAAATAACTTAATTGAAAGTTCCCAACTACAACAGGTCTATACCAACAATAGTAGGTTCAAAGAACGTAATCATTTCTGGAATACATAAAATCTTCTAACCATCACATGCCTGGAGCACATATTTCTAACATAAAGACCTAACCTGATCTACTCACATTTATCCTTCAGGTTCCACCTTAATATGATTTGCTAGCAGGTTGGATCCCCCTCTTCTATCTCACAATATGTTATGTTTACCTCCTACATATTCTATTAACACTGCTACTTCACCACAGTATAATTAACCCACTCTATTTAAATTTTTCATTTTACCATCTTCCCCGATACTTTTGTGAAGGAAGGGATAATTTGTGCTCAGCTTTCTATGACCAGATTCAATTATTGTGCTTAATATGGTTCATCCTCAAGAATTAACTTGTTAATGAAAGTTGGCTAAATTGAGAAAATTGAGAATTTTATTTTTAAGGTATGACTTTTGGTCATACATAAAGATATAATTGTGCATGTTTGTTTGGGGTGGTAATCAGGTGTGGGGAGGATTTGAAACTGCCATTGTTTGCCAAAAACTTTTGCTACTTAAGTTAAGATGTGTCATTATAGTCATCTTTTGAGTTCTCATTTTATCTCATGTGAGATTTATACTATCTGATTCTGGTTCAGTAACATCCACAAGCTCACCAAGGAAATACAGAGTATTTTTTCATGGAAACTAGCCAAGTGTTTTAAGTTTGTACCAAATGTTTCTTTATTTGAATGAAATTTTCAAAATTGTAGTAATTATAAGCTTTGGATTTGGGATAAGACAGAGTGGAAAATAATATGCTAATATGAAATACAAGGATAAATAGTCAACCAGAAAAAAATGAGAGAGACTTTATATAAACTTCAAATTATATTATTCAATTAAATTCCAAAGACTCTTGAAGGACTTAACCCATTTTATTAAATCTCTATGATAACTGCACCTTTTACGAAATAGATTATCACATAGCTACATAAAATGAGATTGCAAGATGATCTCAATTTGATGGCTTTAAATTATGTCTGAGGATGAAAAGAAAATAATTCTATTTATTCTTCAGTTATTTGAAATTCTTGACTTATGGTGATAAGGAAACTGAAGTTTCATCAAACACCATAAAACAAGTGAAATTTCATCTCCTTGATGCTATGTTTCACACATCATTGTGAATGTCATTATCTGAATATCACTACTATCTAGGAAAATAACATTGATCAATTTCACCTATCAAATATTTAATGGCTTCAGCAGCTTCCTCTAAACTTGTTTCATGTCAATTATAGATTGCTCTGTGCAGTTCAGCATTTGATAATTTCAGTTGCTACCCAAAGTAAAGAGATTTAAAGGTGAAAAAATCAAGGGACATAAGCTAATTTTATTACCCTAATAATGAAAGGTCTACACCTAGAGTATATAAAAGCTTCTAATCATCACATGCCTGGAGCACATATTTCTGACATAAATAGCTAACTTGATCTTTTCACATTTACCTTTCAGGTACCACCTTAATAGCAATTGCTAGCAAGTTGGATCCCCTTCTTCCATCTCCAAAAAGAGCTATTTCAGTTTGCTAAAGCTGCTGGACGGCAATATACTAGAAATGGATTGGTTTTTATAAAGGGGATTTATTAGGTTACACATTTAAAGTTCTAAGACCATGAAATGTGCAAATTAAGGCATCAACAGGATAATACCTGGACTCTATGAAAGGTTGCCAGCATCTGGGACACCTCTGTCTGCTGGGAAGCACATAACCAGCATCTACTGGTTCTTGCTCCCAGTCCTGTTGCTTTCAGCTTCTGATTTAGCGGTTTTCTCTCTGCTCTGCAGGTCTTAGCTTGTCTGGGGCAAAAAAATGGATTCCATTTCTTAGCTTCTCTTGGCTTTTCCAGTTCTGGGTCATTCAGATTCTGTGGGTCCTTGTTGAGCATCTCCCAAGGCGTTCTGTCTGAGCTTTCCCCAAAATGTTCCTCTCTTAAAGGATGCCACTAAGTGGATTAAGATCCACCTTGAATGGGTAGGGTTACATTTCCATGGAAACAACCTAATCAAAAGGTCCCACCCACCAATATGTCTGCTCCCACAAGAATGTATTAAAATAAGATGGATTTTCTGGTGTACATAACAGTTTCAAACCAGTATAAGAGCATACATAGAAATGCTGTTGTCTTGATGTCTACTTGGTTCAACCTTTGGAGGCGGCTTTTCACCCAGAAAGATAAAGTAATCATATTTCTATAAGGCAGGACAAGATATTTATAAGCTGAAAGGAAAAATGGGAGCCTAACCTTAAGGATCACAATTACTCACTTTGCATTTCAAATGAAGTTTTGAACATGAAACAAATCAAAACATACCTAATCATTAAATCTGTATGCAACTAATTTCTTCAATATGTCAAGAAGGATAGGTTGCCCTGACATTGGCAGTGGGAGTGATGACCAGACTCTTAGAAGCTTAGGATATTTTATAGTTCTTAATGTTACCAACTGAAAATGCCTATAGACAATGAAGCATCTGAATATGACTCAAATTCAATTTCTCCAAACAGTGTAAGAACTTATATTTTTTAATAAAATAGTCTAACAATTTCTGTACAATATGGAAGATTTTTTTTGTATGCTGTATGGCAGGGGTCACATTTCATTCTTTTTCCATGTAAGTATCCCATTATTGCAGCACCATTTGTTGAATTTTGTTTGTTTTTCCTTTCTTTTGTTTGCTTGTTTGTTTTGTGGGGAAATTCATGGACTGGGAATCAAACCCAGGTCTCCCACACTATGGAAGATTTTGACTTGATAAAAAACTTACAGACAACTTCATCTTCTATAGATTCTGATGTCAACAATTTCTCTATTTCTTGGACTGAACTTAAGTGCTAATAGGTAAGAGCAGACAACCTATAATTCAAGCAATAGTTGAAGTCCTAACCTCTTTAATGCAAGAGCTACAAGACAATGGAAAGACTGATTCAGAACTTTGGAAAAACTGTGAGACTAGGTGGTTACAACTATTCAATTTGGTGGGAAAGCAATGCTGAGGGCAGATATTTGTGAAGCAGGAACAGTTCCACGACCAAATTTAATGTATACAGGAGGAGATAAAAAAATTTACTAAGGGGACAGACCAGTAGTGCAAAGTGGGCACCCTATGATAAAGTTCTTCTAGCAAACAAATAGTTTCAGAAAGTCAAGTGGGTTTTTTTTTTTTCTGAAAACAGTGACAGAAGTGAATCTGTTGTCAGTTATTCTAAGTTTAAAGAACTTGAAATGCAGCAAGAAACATCACCATCATGACTGAACTGCAACATGGAGAGTAGTTTGGTGAGCAGTGGGTATGGTACCCTTTGAATCACAGAATTAAATACCCACAAATCTAATGACTCTAAAGAGTTCATAGAGCATAGAGAGGTTTCTAAATGGCAGTACATAGTACTCATGGTGCAGATGGATTCACTTGTAGATGGTGTAAAAAATAAGAGCTTTTATACACAAAATACTGAAGATTTTAATGATTCTTTAAAAGAAGATATTTTTGTTTTACTTGGTAAATTTGAACATCACTTTCTTGGTGAAAATAGGATATCTGAAGTGATACAATGACAAAGCAAACAGTAAATTTATAACATTGTAGACACAAAAGCTGAAACAGAACCAACCAAGCAGGGGCACACATAGAAAAGGGATGTTCACACTCTTTACAAGGAAGAGAGCAGATGAAGAAATCAATTGAGAATTCTGACTTCACTCTACTGCATATCTTCATGCTTTCTACCTCAATAAACTAGACGAAATTTGAAATTTTTGGATATCTGATTCAATAATAGGACTGACTTATTGGAAACAAGGAGAAGAACATGTATCACTCTTTGCCTGAGACTTTTTTTTTCTTTTTTGCATGGGTAGGCACCAGGAATCGAACCCGGGTCTCCAACATGGCAGGGGAGAACTCTTCCAGCTGAGTCACTATGGCCCACCCTGCCTGAGACTTTAGGAAAGACATTTATACCATGCTCCTCCATAAGTGTATCAGCAAGCCAGTCTAATGCTAGTAATGAGATGAAGCTACCATCACTGAAGGGTGTATACCACAGAAAACAAAGGCAGAACAAGGAGTTATTTGTGAAGAGTCTCGTTTCTGCTTCTAATGCAAATCATCCACCAGAAGTACTGACTCTACATCACATATGAAGTCAAATCAGCAGATTTCAGGGATTCAACCACATGGCTTTTTTAATACACTGATAACAGAATTTCCTTTTGAACAGACTCTGTTCTAGAACATAGTGTGTCTAGTCACTCTGACATAGAATCATTTTCACAGGCAACTAACATCACTTATGTTTTCTGGATTTCTCAAATATCCTTCAAACCCAAAGGTTTCACCAGTAGACTATTAGAAAAATCATACATTCCAAAATGAAAGTAGGCTGAGTTCCATGCTTCCTTCAGTATAGACTTTAAATAGTAATGATATCTCAGCCAACAATAGGGATGAAGAAAACACTGTCTTGGTAACTCTAGCCTCAGTCAATCATCAGTCCCAGCTTCCAGCTGCAGCCAGCAGTGTCCCAGGATGCATTTCATTGACCTCTTAGAAGATCCTGTGATATTGTCTAAGATTAGGCAGAACCCAAAGGATAAAGATGCTCTTCATCTAGCTGATCTGGCAGCTTATTGTGAATCAGAAATAGACAGTTTGAAACAGAAGCTGGAGGTGAAAGAAATGTCTGCAATTGAATATTGGAAAAGAACCAATCAAATTCTTATAGACAGATATGGTCGGTTAGATGGTGCTCTGATTGAATCTAACAGTTGCATGAGAACACTTGAAAGTAAGAAATACTTACTGGCAATGGAAGTGAATGATTTGAGAGAATGCATTAGTGCAGCCATCAATGCCTCCAAAATTTTGTATGAACGAATTGAAGAAATGAGAACAAATAATAAAGAAAAAGACAAAACCCTCATTTGACTAAAATCCAGACTGCAGGATTTGGAAGACGCATTTAAGAATGCTTACACACTCTCAGATGATAAAGAAGCTAGACTAAAACAAGAAAACAGAACGGTTCAAGACTGTTTAGGAGAGTATGAGTCCCTAAGAAAAGAACACAAAAGAGTAAAGGAAACATTAAATACAACTGAGAACTAATTGCTTGGTGCACAAACTCAGATACCTTATTTGAAAAGAACAATTTCTAAGCTTGAAGCTCAGGTCAATCAAGTAGAGCATAAAAATATGTTAAATCCTTGTCATAATTTAAAAATTCCCATGAGACCCTCACATGCCAACACACTGGCAACTTCAGGTATCAGCCTTCGGAAGTGATTGATAGAAGGAGCCAAGTCTTCTGTCTTTACTGGCCAGCCTTTGGACATCCAGGGCAGTAAAGTGAATAACCAGCTAGGAGAAATCTGTGTTCCTAGGTACCATTCTCCTCTGGAAAAGGATTCTTCACCTGGAGATTTGCCAACAAGCTTATTGATTGAAAACAAACAGGGTGCATGGGTTGTTCAGTGGTTAGAATGCCCGCCTTACATGCAGGAGACCTGGGTTTGATTCCCGGACCTTGCACCCCCCCCCCAAAAAAAAACAAGCAAACAAACAACAACAACAAAAGAGAAACTTAAGGAACACCAACTGTGGAAGCTTTAAAAGAACTTGATGAGGAAAAAGTGTTTGAAAGTTGGAGTGTACAGAGAAAGTAGACTCCTCAAATAAAATAGTGACTCCCTGACAAACTGAAACTCCAGTCAATGCAAGTTGATCCCCAGAGAAATGTGCCCAACAAAGGCAAAAGAGATTTCATTCTGCCTCACAGAGATCATCATCTTTCCCATCTTCAAATAATAAATCAAATACTCCAAGAAAAAGAGAGATTATGTCAACACCAGTGACTGTGGCTTATAGTCCAATGTGAGCCCCTAAATAAAATATCTCCTCCAGGATGTAGTTATCTACTTAGAAAAACGAAAGCAATCCTTTTCAATTTGCTATACTTTGTGATGATTTAAATACTGCTCCTGTGTCTGCTTTACAATGTAACAATCCAAGAAGACATCTCCAGTTTCTCCCTCTAGATGACTTGGAAGAAGGTAAATATTCAGGAAAAAAACACAGAAAATCATTTCTCTTACCCTGAACCATTGCCAAATGGAGTGAAGAATGTATCTGTAAAATCTACTTGGGAGAGGAAAAAATCAGTTAGCTGTGAACAGTGTAAGCCTATTTCAATAAAACCACATGGCAACGATTTTGAATATACAGCAAAAAATTAGGGCCCTAGATGAAACAGTACGATTTTTGATGAACTTACCAAAGGAAAAAACCAGATTGAGGCAGAATTTAGCCTAATTGCCTTCTACTAAAGGACAAATTACTTTGCAGACAAGATTAAACCAGGAAGTCTTGGAAGCTGGTTTGGAAATTATTAACCAAGAACTGGGTTCAGTCCACATGCAAGTAAAGAAGTTTCATGTTTTGCATGCCTCTGTAAATCTTGAGATTTGTGGACATTAGATTTTGAGACATTTTTTGTTTGCAGTAATGTACAATTATGCGCTCAGAAAAGGCAAACTAGTTTGTACTGTTAAGACTTCAAATAGTAGTTTTACAATCATGTTATTCTTTACATTTGCTATTTGATACTTCAAATAGCACTTATTTTCAGGGTAGTTTTGTTGTGCTCAGGAATCTTTTGTGTATTTTACTACTTAAAAAGTATTATTTTCAAAATAGTACGTCTCCAATATGTATCAAAAATTAGGAAATGTAAACAGGAAGAGGCGTGTTTTAACTTTGCACACCGATCTCATAAACTTATTCTACATTGTAAATATGATTTGGGTGCTTTTTAATAAGTGCTTAACAACAATGAGTTTCCATAATCATAAGGCAATACATGCTAAATGCAAAAACAAATAAATAAGAGTCTGGCCCTGGGATAAACGTGGGATCAACAATCCCATCCTGACCAAACGGGCAAAAAGAAGTATAACAAATAAACCATCAGTGGCTGAGAGTTCAAATAGAGTTAAGAGGCTACTCTGGAGGCTGCTCTTATGCAAACTTCAGTTAGACATTGCTGCCTATCATAACTTGCCAAACCCCAACCAAAACCATTTCTGCCAATCCAAAAGAACACCTAGGGCAATATATAAGATATACAAAGTTTCCAGGTACTAGGGTAACTTTCCAGAATCCTTCACCCTCCAGATGGGTCCCTGGACCAGATAAGTCCTGAAACCTAGAGAGGCCAGCCTCTCCAGAACAGCAAGTTCCATTTCCCTACCCCTTACTATTGACAACCCCTTCCAACATGAAAAAGGTAGAATGGGCAGAGCCCAAATGCCCTTAAAGAGTGGGAGAAAGACCAAAGGTGACAATAGAGTTACATAAAGAAGAAGAGGTTACAAATGAGTATGATTGCTGAATCATTATATTGAGATTTCTTTTAGTCTCTAGTATCTTAGAGTAGCTAGGAGTAAAAACCTAAAATTGTGGAACTGTAACCCATACCAAACTCTGAAATCCATTCTACAACTAATTGTTGTGCTGTGCTTTGAATTTATTGCTTTTTTGTATATATGTTATTTTTCACCAAAAAAGGTGAGGATAAACAAATACACATATTCCTAGCCTCCAATGTTCTCGAGCAGCTTAAAAGGAAAAATCTGAGATGATGGTATGGTGACCATGATGAACTGTTGGAACTGTCCTGTAAACTACTCATTGAATAGTGCTTTTGAAAACATTGCTTTTTCATTTCTTTGCTATGTATATATGTTATATTATGCTATAAAAACAATTGATATATAAATAAAAGATAGATTGTATTGTAATTGATACCGCATTCCTTATATTAGATAATGTTTACTTAACAATATCTGTTTTTGTCTGATATCAGTAAAGAGATATTAGCTTTTTTATTGTTTACATGAAATAATTGTTCCATCTTTTCACTTTAAGCCTGTCATTGCCTTTATATTTCAAGTGTATTTATTATGAATAGCATATACTTGGATTTTTTTTTCCTTCTACCCATCTTTATCTTTAAAGTATATTGTTTTACTTATTTGCATTTAGTGTGATTATTGATAAAGTTAGGTTTAAGTCCTAGACCTTGCTATTTGTTTTTGTACTTGCCCCATCTATTTCTTCTTCCTTTTTTTTCTCACTTCTTTCCTATTATCTTAATTTGCCAGAGGTGCTAGGACAGATACCATACAATGGATTGGCTTAAACAACAAGAATTTATGGCTCACAGTTTGGAGACTAGAAGTCCAAAATCAGAAAAGCAAGGTCCTTCTTTTTTCCCCTGAGTCAGCAGCATTTTGGTGATGGCAGTGCTTGATAACATGGATGTGTCTCCTCCTGTGTTTTTCCCTGACTTTTGGCTTCTCTGCAGGCTTCCAGTAATATGGATTAAGACCCACCTAGATTCAGTTTGGTCACTTCTGAATAGTATATTTCCTATTCACAAATGACTGCACAACCTGACGTACCATAATATATTAAAAGATACTATTTACAAATGGGTTCACACTCAAGGGAATGCAAATTAAGACGACTATTTCTTTTGTACGGTTGTGATTCAGTCTCCAGCACTTGTCTTCTTGTATATTAATCAATTACAAATTTATATTCCTCCACTTATCTCCTATATTAGATTACTTAGAAAACATTAAAGAGTTAAAATCAATATTTTGTTATTTAGCCTAGAAATCACTATATCCTTCCTTAATTTATTACATTATATCTAAGATTAGGACTTCTAGTACTTAGAGGGTGGGATAAAACTTCAACCCATGTAGCCAAATGAAAGCCAACTGTGAAGACATTTCCATTACTAAACATCAAGGACAGTTCTACTATTATTTGCCTGTCAAAAACTAAGGCATTTATCTGAGGGGTGGAGTTAAGGAGAAGTATTAGTAAAGTGAATATTATTACCAGCCCAACAGTAGGGGAAAGTGTGAATGGGTTAATGAATGGAAACAAGGTGAACATAACAGATGAGACTGTTGCTCCTAATTCTATTTAAATTCATGGGAAAATGTTAACTTGTTTCTTTTTCAGTGCAAAGGAGCAGGAGAATAGTACTTTTAACTCTCTCATATCTGATTCCAACCAATAGCAGATGTTGGCAGAAACCTCCAGGCTTCTTTTCTCTGGCTTCTATACTGGGAAAAGTATACAGAGAAATGAAGGTAAATGCCCAGAGATAATTTAAGAAGTTATTGCATTGCTCTAAGAAAAACATAATGGAAATTTAGACTAGGTGGTAGTTGTGGAAGTGGTTTGAAATGGCCACACAGATTCTTTCTTCATTCAAAACAAATTTAATTAGTAAGTACAATATGAAGTGACAGCTCTGAGGTATAATAGAGAACAGTTCAAACACAGTCATTGCTTTTGTGGAACCAATTTTAAGCCCATGGTTGATCAAGTATTTACTTGTAACTAATAGAGTAGTTCAAACTATAGAGTTAATGGCTATAAGGTTTTGTTACCAGCATTCTTGTGTATTAAAAATACCCAGATCTTATTGATTTTAGCCACAGAAGATCAATATTAGAAATAGGCAATGCTCAAGTAGCATAGCTATGTGTATGGTGAGGCATGTTTTCTTATTTGAACATTCCTTAACTAATCTAATCCACATCCCACGTGTGGCAAATCTCTTTATTTAAAGAACTATGAGAACAGAAAAGATCATCTTCATTGTCTGTGAAATCATGCTGAAGTTAGGGGAATGGAAATACACTTGGTAAATGTGATTTTAATTCACCAACTGAGACCCAGACCCCCTAAAAAAAAAAAAAAAAGACACAGACCGAATGTATTTAATTTTTTTAGGATACATTTGTATTCCTACTTCTGATCTATCTCATACAGCACAAAATTTTTTTAGCAAACATTTATAGAGTATACTAAAGATTCCCAAGTATTTTATTCATATTTTGTCTCACATGATCTTCAGGATATCTGTGAGGTAGAAAGTAATTTTTAGTCATCTTTCTGTAGCTGAAGAAACTGTGGTTCTGAAAGTTTCCGTGACAGGCTTAAAGATCGATAATTCATTTCATTAGAGAAGCTGAGAGTTTATGCATAAAACAGAGGATCATCATATACTACTCATTTGTTACAACTGATGACAGCACATTTTTACAATTGTACTCCTAATTAAATTAAACTTAGGGTTCACTATTTGTATAGTATAGTTCCATGTATTTTTTTTCATTTTTATTCTATTACCATATATATGATCTAATATTTTCTTTTTAATCATATTCAGATATATATTTTGCTGTTGTTAATTGCGTTCACAATGTAGTGCTACCATTACCACCATCCATTCATTACCAAAACAGTTCCATCATTCCAAATAGGACCCATAGTTGACAACAGGACAGTAAGTACTTGAACCTCCCCCCCTCTGTCTTTCATAATGTATTATAGTTTCTTTAATAGCTTGCTGTTATAAGTAATTTGCATGTGGAATAGAGAGTTACAGCAATTCATATCAGGATCCTATTGCTACTCTGTCAGAATCCAAACTGAAACTTACCTTTATTGCTACTTACAAAGCATAATTTTACTATGGTGCCTTTTTCTCCTTATGCTCTTGTACTCTTTTCTCCCAGGAAAATGAAACACTTTGCAGACATTATCCACTTAAACCTCACAGATTTCCCTTTAAGGGAGATATGGAACTACAGTTATTCATTTTTCCTTCTATATTTATAACTGCATTAAATGCTATACAGGACTTAGCAAACTGATAGCATGTAATTAGCCTTCTTGAATTTAAACAGGAATAAAAGCTTATACCACTAGGGCAGTCTCCATTAAATTTATATGATAGCAATAGAAACAGAGAAGCTTTAAATAGCCTGACAATTCAAAATACAATTTTGGCTCCTTCTGAGAGAACTAATACATGGACAGAAATTCTCATTATTGCTTGCTATGAAAGAAAGTTCATAATTTGTGAATATCTCCTTTTTAATTGTAATGCAAATACATAAACACAATAAAACAAATGCAAATTCTTAAAATTTAGGGAGAACTCTGGAACCTTCTGACACTTTAAAGAAATCATAATATCATTTTTTTCCTAATAACTCAAGTGTAGAGGTTACCTTTAAATGTTTCATATTTTTGCCATCTTATATGTTCCTTTAGAAATTTTTAATGAAAATAAAGTATACATTTTAGGACTATTATTTCAAAAACGTATCTTGTTATCTAGCATATCTAGTTTTGCATTTAATATCTTGACCATTTTTGTTAGTTTTTTTGTTTTCTTGTCATTTGTCCTGATGATGCTACTGCTCCCAGGAATTTATTCTACACCTTATATATTCCTTCTCTTTTTCTAATCACTTTTCATTCAGTACCAAAATGTACATTTTTAAGGTTTTATGTATTATAAACTGTATGTACTTGTCAAAATATGGCAACATTTCCATATATTAACTCTATACTGTAATATATAATGAGGAACTTATAGGGAATGATTTTATATAATATGATACAAGTCATTTGTGATACTATATTTCTTTAATTTTCACTGTAATATATAATCTGTACTAACTGTTGGAATGATATCTCCACTTGTATGAAGCTTATTTTCCTATTTCTTTTTCTATTTGCAAATATTTTGTCTAAAATAATTTATCTTAATATTAGATTTCATTCTTGACTTTTGTCATGCCTCTGTTCTGTCATTTTTGTTTTTAATATTTGGGCATTGAAGTGCTTCTTAGCATCTTCTTTGTCCCAAATCCAAACTTATTTATTAAAAGTAGATATAGAGAGGAGTGGCAGAGAAGGGAGCTCCAAGACTCAGTCTTTCCACCAAAACAGCTATTAAACATGTAGAACTACCTGAAACAACTATTTTGAACTCCAGAGGCAGTATAGTATCCAGGGAAGAGAGGGGGAAGGGACTGATAAATTATGGTAAGGAACTGTAAGTTGCTCTTTACCTGTGATGGGTACTGACACCCATCCTACACTCTCATGATAGGCTGCCATGGGACCCAATCTATGGCTAGCTTCTGCAGATAGCAAAGGACATAAAAATCCAATTCCCCAAGAAAAAGGGTGTGCATGGACAATCATTGGCCTTGGCTTTTGATTAATGAATTTGGATTGCTGAGTCCAGGCTATGAGGGCAGCTATTGTTTTAACCCTCCTCAGACAGGGGAGCACATGGTATAGATTTAAAGATGCAGGGCCTCCTCATGGCTGCGGGAGACAGGTAACTAAAGGGCTGCATTTGCTGGGCAGACAGAAAAGTTCAGCATTGCAAAGTCATTAGAGAAGCTTTCAGCACCCTTCCTTACCACTTCCTCAGGGCACATTAGCTCCAGACTGTGCACCCGTCGTGGGTACCTGCACCTGTTTTGTCTGGTAGACAATGAATTGGGAAAGTCTTCCTCAGGGTGACACGTCTCCCAGAATCTGCCCTCTAGGCAAAAGCACTATGAGATAAAAAAAAAAAACTGTAAAAAATTAGAGAGGAAGAGATTCTTGGAAAAAGACCTGCATGCTTTCGATATCCATGAATGGGATGATTGTACCTTGGGAACCAGAGGGGACAACCAACCTCCTATAAACAGGGGAACTCAAAACAACTGATAAGCAAAAGCCCAGGACAAGACAGAGAGTCCTGTTAAGACATGGAAACCCTGCATACTGCAGTCACCTCGGGCAGACCTTCCTGATAGCAGGACTGAAGGTCAAGAAAATCTCTTTTATCTCCAGCTGGTTAAAAAAAAACAAAAAAACAAAAAACAAAAAAACAAGAAATAGACATGCCGGGGAGTAAATCCAAGAGTTAACATTTAAGAACATTAAAATGTATAGTATGCAACAAAAGTGTATGTGCCAGTTTGAATCTGTTGTGGACCCAGAAAACCACACCCTTTTATCCTCATACAATATTGCTGAGTTTTTTGATAATTCCCATGGAGATGTGACCCACCTAATTATGGGTAGTAACTTTTGATTAAATGGGTTCCATGAAGGTGTGTCTCCACCAATTCAAGGTAAGTTTCCTTATTAGAGTCCTTTAAGTAAGAACTATTTTGGAAAGAGCCAAGAGGGCTCATGAAGCTAGAGACCTTTGGAGATGAAGAAGGAAATGCCCCAGGGGAGCTTCATGAAACTAGAAACCTGGAGAGAAAGTTAGCAGATGTTCAGCATGTACCTTCCTAGTTGAGGGAGAAACCCTGAATGTCATCAGCCTTCTTGAATCAAGGTATCTTTCCCTGGATGCCTTAGATTGGACATTTCTATATCTTTAATTTTATTTTGACATTTTCATAGTATTAAAACATGTAAACTTGCAAGTTAATAAATTCCTCTTTTCAAAAGCCATTCTGTTTCTGGCATATCACATTCCAGCAGCTTGCAAACCAGAACAGTGTACAGGAGAAACAAAAAAACAGAAAATAATGAGCCATCCAAAGGAAAAGGATAAAAATACAGAAAACACCAACAAAGAAGATGAGAATGTGGAACATCCAACAAAATCTTTTAAAAGTTGGTCTTAAAAAAATAGCTTTAGGAGATAAAGGGAAGTACAATGAAAGAACTACAAGATATCAGGAAAGCAATGAATGAACAATATAAGAGTCTAAGTAAAGATATAGAAGTATTAAAAAGGAACCAAACAAAACTATTGTAATTGAAAGCCACAATAACCGAAATTGAAAGTGTCCATGAGGGTTTTCAAAAACAGAATGGAGCCGGCAAAAGAATCAGTGACCTCGAAGACAAGACACTTGAAATGAGTCAAGCTGAGGAGCAGAAAGAAAAAAGAAATGTGAAAAATTAAAGTAATCAAAGATAGCTAAGGACACAATCAGGCACACCAATATACATGTCATGGGAGTCTCAAGAGGAGAAGGAAGAAAGAAATGAGCATAAGGAATAGTCAAAGAAATAATGACAGAGAACTTCTCAAACTTGGCAACAAAAGATGAATATACACATCCAAGAAGCTCAGAGAACATCAAAAAAAAAATGTAATCATATGTTGATTACACTATCAAATGCAAAAGACAAGGAGAGAGTTCTGAAAGCTGTGAGATAAAGGCAACATGTTACATACAAGGGAATCCCAGTAAGAGTGAGTGCCAACTTCTCAACAGAAACCATTAAGGCAGGAAGGCAGTAGGGTGAATGCTTAGTGTGCTGAAAGAAAACAGCAGCCAGCCAACAATTTTTATATCCAGAGAGATTCTCTTTAAAATGTGAGGGAGAGATTAAAACATTCTTAGATAAATAAAAGCTGAGGGAATAACACTACTAGAACTAACCTATAAGCAATACTAAAGGGAGTTCTTCAGACTGAAATGAAAGGACACAAGACATTGTTTCTCAGCAGTACAAAGAAATAAAGACTTGAAGTAAAGGTAACCATTTAAGAAATTATAAATGCCACTATTATTGTGTTGTATTGTTTGATGTGTAACTACACTTCTTACTTCCTGCAGGTGCTAAAATGCTAATGCATAAAAAGTAATGATAAATCTAGGTTTATGGAATACTGTGTTCAGAGATATAACTGGTAACAATTACCAAAAAATGGTAGGTGGTAAGAGTGGGAAAGTATATATTCTATTGAAGTTAAGTATAAAAGTATAAAAGGTATCAAACCTTTTATAATTCTTATGAATTTAGGATGTGAAATTTTAACCTTATGGTTAACACAAGGAAAACATGAAAAATAAATCTGAATAGAAATGAGAAGGTATGCAATATTCTATAACATAAGAAAGTAAATAAATATAAAAGTAGCTTTTATCAAACTGAGGGACAAAAAGTGTTAAGACTTACAAAGGCTAAATAGCAAAATGGCAGAAGAAAGACCTGTACTCTCAGAAGTAACTTTAAATGTAAATAGATCAAACTCTCCAGTCAAAAGGCAGAGATTGACCAAATGGATAATGACCCAACTATATGGTCTCTGAAAGAGGCTCAACTTAAAGTAAAAATTACAGGTAGGTTGATGGTGAAAGTATGGAAAAAATATAACATGCAAGCAATAACTAAAAGGGAGCTGGGTGGCTATACTAATATATATATATACTATAAATATGTATCATATAGAGAAAAATAGACTTTAAGTCAAAGACAGTTATAAGGGACAAAGATTGTCATTACATACTGATAAAGGGAACAATTCAACTGAAAAATGTAATAATTATAAATATATATGCACTTAACAGCAATTACCCAAAATATATGAAGCAAATACTGACAAATTTGAAGGAATTAAGGAATTCTTTAGAGGATGAAGTATCAGTACAGCGCATTTACCACATGAACCCAGCAATCCAGAGAGGTTGAAAGGTTTTGGTTATGCCAAGCTTTAGGACCTGATTCCCTGTTCAGTGCCCTGAGGCTAAATGAAGAGTCTGTAGGTAATAGGAGAATTTGAGTGGGTGTTTCTGATCAGCACAGGATAAAGACAGAGGTGATCATTGTTTTGGCCAAGATAGAAATCGGGATTCTGACAAAACAGATAGAGACTGGAGGGCCCGTCCTACCCTAGACAGCTTTGATAACTACCCACCTAGAAGAGGTGATGACATCTTTGGAGACAAGTATCATGATCATTATGATTCAGACTGGTATCATGATGGGTATCTGACAGTTATTGTGGATCGAGATGGGGGCCAGGATTGCTATGATGACAGAGGCAGCAGAGACTATGATAGAGGCTATGACTCCAGAATGGGCAGTGGCAGAAGAGCATTTGGTAATAGGTACTGCAGGGAGGGTGACTACAGAGGAGGCAAGGACCACTATGAAGACCCACAGGACAGACAGGATGATTGGTAGTGGAACTCGAGAGATTATTACTCAGGAGATGATAATAGGGCTGATGACAGAGGCACAATCCCTGCCCCCAAGGACCCAAACTGAATCTTAAACCTTGGAGTACTCCTAAAGAAGATAATTCCTCTGCTAGCATTTCCCAGTCCAGTCAAGCAGCTTCTGTCTTTGGAGGGGCAAAGTCTGTTGACAACAGCTGCTAGGGAAGGGAAGTGGAAGAATGACTGCAAAGGGAACAGGAGAAAATGCAGCATCAGCTGGATGAGCCAAAACTAGAACAATGTCGTTGGGAAAGACACCCTCACTGGTGAAGTGAAGCGACTCAGGAGACTCAGGAATGGAACAGTAGAGGCCAGGAAGTGAGTCATCGTAGACAGACAGCTCCACCACATCTGGCAGAAATGCATGAAGGAGAGAAAGTGAGAAATCTCTGAAAAATGAAACACTCCATAAGGAAGAAGACTGTCATTCTCCAACTTCTAAGCCTCCCAAATCTGATCAGGCTCTAAAGGTATCAGAGCCAAATCAAAGGAGAATGCTCCACCAAAGGAGAATGCTTGCATGAAGTTCTAAACCTCCTGCTCAATCTCAGAGATCAGACACAAAACAGTGATCTCCTACAATTAGTGGTGGAAAAGTACCTTCAGTTCAACCATCTAAGGAAGGACCAGCAAAAAAAGATGAGAACAAAGTAGATGGAGTGGGTGTCCCAAAAGGCCAAAGTGGGAATTCCATCCCTGGTCCAGGAGACGAAGGGAGCAAATACCACTGGAAGGAGTTTGATAGGAAAGATGGCAAAAAGAATCAAGATTCCAGATCTGCACCTGAGCCAAAGAAAACTGAACAAAATCCAGCCTCTACATTCAGTTCTTCAAGAAAGTATGCTGCTCTCTCAGTTGATGGTGAAGATGAAAACCAGGGAAGAATTATACCGAATAAACCTCTACAACCTAGTCTCACTCCATCCTGAAACATTTGAGAGCAAACCAATCCTCCATCCAGACAAGATAAAACACACCATCTCCTGGAGACCTTCCTTAACTTTTTTCTTTTTTAATGAAATGAAATCCTTTTGCATGTTACTGCAGCCTATAAAGTATTGAACTACCTGGAGCATTGCCAACATAGCCAGAGAGAAAGAGATGTGCAGCTTTTAAAGGAAAAGTTGTGCATTTTTATGACAACATGAAGTTGCCTGTGTGATTAGTGCTTAGGGACCTCCAGCAGAAATGGTAATGACAGTGATTCAGTGTCTGAAATCTGTTTGGACAGTTGGGAGGGTAAAAGAAAGAGTGTGATATTCCTACCTTTTAATTCCTACTATCCTATTATGGCATATATGAATTCTGAAACATTATCTAAATAAATTTTTCATCCGTGGAAATATGGTTTAAATAGTCTCTGAGGTCATTTTAATTCCCAGAAGGCGGCAAGGCCCTATTCTTAATTTCATTCTGAGCTCTTGGGGCCAGCCTAGGGTGAATTGTTTCATTTTTAGCCCCCAGGTGTTTGGTTGGGAGTGAGTCTACAGACCATGTAAGAATAGGACTACTCTGTGACCAAAATAAATGGGAAAGACATGGTTTGAAAAGAAGCTCTGGGATGTGATGAATTATTTTACACCAGAAAATAGGGAAGTGGTGTGCCCTTCAATAAACACATATATGATTACTTCGTGGAGCAGGAAGTATTTAAGGGTTGTGGGAATTCCCAGGTCTTTTATGTGTCCTGATTTTGCCCTTTCTAAACACTACCCTAAATATATACATTCCTTTTGAAACCTTGAAGCTTTAAAAGTTGAGTCTCATTATCATTGTCCTGTGTTCCTCATACTACTTTTTACTATCACCTCCCACAAAACTGCTTCTATTTCAGTCACATACTAATCCATTAGATATTTTATATCTCAGCCACTAGGAGCTGTTGACTGAGGCATCACTGCTTTTCTCCAGCAAATTGGCTCCTTGAAAGCTTGACTCTCCTTTCTTCTATCCATTTCTGCTCCTGCTTCTTTGCCCCCTGTTACAGGTCAGAAAATTACAGGATTAATGGTCTTGGGTGGTGAAAAGGTGGACAAATAGGGACAATTAAATTGGGGTCATTTCTTCCAAACTTGATTAGTTTATTTTTATTTAATTTTAACTAGTTTCCTCCTCTCTCTACTGAAATCCCACAGTTTGGGTTAATGATGTGGCCTAGACCTGTGTGTGTGTGTGTGTGTTTAAACTTCCCTTAAGAGAACAAATGATGGAGAAAACTAATAAGGTCCTGGTTCCTCTTGCAACAAAATAGCACAACTCTCTGCTTTTGTGTGCACCTTTTATAGGGATGGGTTTGGTAGATGGTGTCCTTCCCACCATGGGCATTATTAGTGCCTACAGAGAAATGACACCATGGTCTCTTGTTTGCAAGTTTTTCTCACATCAGTTCTAGGTTAGACTTTGTCCAGCCATTTAGGGTGTTGGCTCACATGTGCTGTAGCAGTGGACATAATGAATCATTTACCCAGTGAACATAAAGGATAGTCTAAGTGAATATTAAATTATTGGCATCGATTGGCTAGTAGCTAGGAAGTGGGCTTTTAGAGAAAGATACCCAAGGGTGAAAGGTTTTTGTTGCTTTTTGTTTTTTTTAACTATTTGCTGTAGAGGATGAAAAGGTAGGGTTTGCCTTCTTCTTGTCTACTCTTCTTCCATATAGTTGTATCCAAAACTGTTCTTTCCCATTCCTCTACTCTACTCTCCCTGGTTAAAACAGAAACAGGGATTGATTTATATCCAGCTCCTGAATACATGTAAAATTTGTACAAGAATATCTTTTATGAAAATGATTGTAAACTGTAGACTTAATACCTTGGAGATGTCTTGAGATGTAAAATACCCATTCTTTGGGTTGTGGGTTTTTTGTTTTCTCTGTAAATGTCATCTTTAAAGTCCAAAACAAAACAAACCTCCTAGCAAAGAAAATTGCAGGACCAGATAGTCTCACAGGGGAATTCTACCAAACATCCCAAGAAAACATAATTCCAATTCTGCTCAAATGTTTCCAAAAAATTGAACAGCAGGGAACACCACTAACTTATTCTAGGAGGCCAACATCACCCCCATACCAAAGTTGGATAAACATACCATAACAAAACAAAACTGCAGACCAATATATCTTGTGAATATACTCATGAAACTCCCAACAAAACACTAGCAAACTGAATCCAACAGCATGCATAAAATTAATTTACACCATGGTCAAGAGGGATTTATCCTTGGTATGCAAGGTTGGTTCAACATAAGAAAATCAATTAATGTAATACACCACATTGACACAATGAAGGAGTAAAAACTATATGAACATCTCAGTCACTGCAGAAAAGGCATTTGAAAAATAAAACACCTTTTCTTGATTAAAAAAAAAACCACTTGGAACACTAGGAATAGAAGGAAACTTCTTCAATATAATAAAGAGGTATGTATGAACAGCCTACAGCTAATATCCTACTTAATAGTGAAGAGCTAAAAGCTTTCCCTTCAATATAAGGAACAAGAGAGGTATGCCCTCTGTCACCACTGTTATTCAACATAGTACTGGAAGTTCTTGCCTGAGCAATTAGGCAAGAAAAAGAAATAAAAGGCATCCAAATTGGAAAGGGAGAAGTAAAACTTTGCCTATTTGTAGATTATATGATCCTATATGCAGAAAATCCTGAAATATCAGCAACAAAGTTTCTTGAACTAATGAATGAATTCAGAAAATTGGCGAGGTACAATACTGAGAAATCAGTAGTGTTTCTATACAAAGACACTGAATAATCAAAACAAGAAATCAAGAAAAAAAAATAATTCCTGATAGTAACTAAAAGAATCAAGTATCTAGGAATAATACAAACAAGAATGTAAAAGAGTTGTACTCAGAAAACTGCAAAACATTGCTAAAAGAAATTAGAGAAGACCTCAATAAATGGAAGGATATTCCATGTTCATGAACTGGACGACTAAATGTCATTAATATGTCAATACTCAATACTACCCAAAGAATAGATTCAGTGCAATTCCAATCAAAATTTCAAAAAGATTCCTGGTAGAAATGCAAATTCTAGTATCAAATTTATATGGAGGGTAGTGAGACCATGGCTCAGTGGCAGAATTCTTGCCTGCCATGTCGGAGACCCAGGTTTGATTTCCAGTGCCTGCCTATGCAAAAAGAAAATTATATGGAAACATAATGGTCCCCAAATAGCTAAAGACATATTGAAAAAGAAGAATAATTGGAGGACTGACAGTTTCCAATCTCAAAACTTATTATAAAGCCAAAGTAATCAAAACAGCATGGTACTGGCACAAGGATAGACATACAGACTAATGAAATAGAACTGGGACCTCAGAAACCATCCCTCAGATTTATGGCTAACTTATTTTTTAAAACACTTTTATTATGAAATATAACATGTATATAAAAAAAGAAATAAATTTCTAAGTATATTGTAACAAGTAGTTATATTATGGATTTCAGAGTTTGGTATGGGTTACTGTTCCACAATTTCAGGTTTTCCCTACTAGCTGCCCCAGGATACTGGAGACTACGAAATATCAATGTAATGATTCAGCAGTCATACTCATTTGTCAAAATCTATCTTCTCTGTTATAACTCTTCTTTTCCTTTGATCCTTCTCCCAATCTTTAGGGCTATTTCCAACTTTTTCATGTTGGAGAGGGGTGTCAGTAACATACTATGGGGGTAGACGAATTCATTTTCTGGAGAGGCTGGCCCCTCTGGGTTTCAGGACTTATGTAACCGAGGAACCCATCTGAAGAGTGTAGGTTTCTGGCAAGTAATCTTAGTATACGCACCTTTTGTAGAATCTCCCAACTTCTTTTTGATACGGTGACAAAGACCACTCAATTAGGAATGAATACTCTCTTTAACAAATGATGCTGTGAAAACTAGGTCTAATTACAAATAGAAAAAAGGGAAAAAGAAAGAAGACCTTTACCTCACACAGTGGATCAAAGATGTTAATTTAGGTGCTAGAAATATCAAACTCCTAGAAGGAAACATAGGGACACATCTCCAGGAGCTTACAATGGATTCTTAGACTTTACACCCAAAGCACAAGCAACAAAAGAAAAAATAGATGAATGGGACTTCATCAAAAATTTTTAAAAATCCTTCTTTCCTCAAAAATTTGGGAGAAAATATTTGTAAACCCTATGTGCAATAAAGGATTAATGTCCAGTATATATAAAGAAATCCTACAACTTAACAGCAAAATACAAACAACCCAGTCAAAATGAACCAAGGGTTGACTAGACAGTTCTCCAAAGAAGATATACAAATGACTGGAAGCACAGGACAAGATTCCCAAAATCATTAGCCATCAGGGAAATGCAAATCGAAATCACAATGAGAAAAAAAAAATCTTTAAAAAGGATGCATGGGTGTTTCAGTAGTAAAATGCTCGCCTTCCATGCGGGAGACCCAGGTTCAATTCCTGGACCGTGCACCCCCCCCCCAAAAAAAAGAAAAAAGAAAAAAACACAATGAGATACCATTTAACACCTATTAGAATGATTGCTATTAAAAAAGATGGAAAATAACATATGTTGGAGAGGATGTGGAGAAATGAGACACTCATTCATTGCTGGTGGCAATGTAAAATAGTGCAATTGCTGTTGAAGATATTTTGGCAGTTCTTCAAAAAGCTATGTATAGAACTACTGTACAACCTGGCAATCTCACTTCTAAGTATGTACTCAGAAGAATTGAGATCAGTGGCTCAAACATATATTTACATAATGATGCTCATAGCAGCATTATTCACAATTGCCAAAAGAGAGAAGCAGCCCAAGCATCCATAATTGTTGAATGGATAAATAAACTGCGGTATATGCATACAATGGATTATTATTCAGCCATAAATATGAATGAAGTTCTGATACATGCAACAACATAAATTAACCTTGAAGACATCATGTTAAGTGAAATAAGCCAGACATAAAAGAACAAATACTGTATGATCTCACCGATTTGAAACAATTAGAGTAAGCAAAGTCATAGAGTCATAATTTAGAATATAGATTATCAGGGGACAAAATGGGAATAGGGAATTATGATTGAAATATACAGGGTTCTCATTTGGTATGCCTGAAATGTTTTAGTAATGGAAGATGGTGATGGTAGCACAACACAATGCAATTAACAGCACTAGATTATATACCTGAATATGATTAAAAGGACAAATGTTAGATTGTTCATAAGGTAACAGACAAATTTTTTTTTAATCCATGAAACTACATTACACAAACAGTGAACCCTAAGTTAAACCATGGACTTTAATTAATAGTGCAGTTATAAAAATGTGCTATCAACGATTATAACAAATGTTCCACACCAATGTAAGATGGTGGTGGTGGAGTGGTTTATGGGGATCCTGCATTTTATGCATGATTGTTCTACAACTTCTCTAATAAAGTGGGGGGAAAGTAGCTATAGAATCACTGGAGCATGACAGATGTTTTAGTCAAACTGGGTAATTAGAAGGGGTTCAATAAAAGGACTCTGCAAAAGATGTGGACACATTTGAGAAGAAAAATGGTCGGCTTGAAGGGGCAAGGAAGAGAGTAGTTACTGAACTCTAGAGAGGATAGTTGATGGAGAGAGCTGTTACCTTCTGCAGAGAGTTGCAGCAAACCTATAGGGACTAAAAGGGAGGGATTTAAATAAATACCCTACCTCCTTTCTTCCCACCCTCTGATTGTAGATGGTGCCTCATATTGCCAAATCCCAGGCAGAGAGCAAAAGTTCAGTGACAAATCTTAGGGGAGTCAGTCCCCAGAATATATACGACAATGTGGAAGGATGGAGTATGGTTATAGAGTGGCAAGTGGAAAGGGACTTTATTATATGTTTTATTTTCTACTGTGGCCATGTCTGAATATGTATATATGAAATGATGTTACCGTAATATGGCTTATTTTACCTTTATTTCTCATTTAAATTAATTTCATGACTTCATAGTGATTTTTTAAAAAAATATGTGGCAGAAGTAGGTTATATAACCAATGAAATGCATTTCAGTATATACAGAGAGTGCCAAAAATTATGTGGGTCAGATAGGATTGAGAACTACCACTTTGCTGGGTACTAATGAAGCTACTTTATATGATTGATTTCAGGACCTCAAGTTCAATTTTTTTCTTTGGTTTTCAAATCTAGTTAAAAAATGTCAGGGCATTTGTTCTAGTCATGTGGACTCCGCCTTCACCCAGCAGTGTGTCTTTCTCTGTCTGTCTGAAGGCCACTCAGCGTCTTTCCATCCCCATGATCTGATTTCTGTTCTAGTATGCCCTGTTCTTTAGATTAATTTCCTACAGCATTCAAAATGAATACCTTGGACCTCTCGATATATTGATTCTGTATTTTTCTGAATCTTCATTTGCAGCTGGATTATTTTCCTTGCCTTATTGCTGAGTAAGACCATACAGTGTCTCTCTCTGCCAGCCATAGTTTCTAGCCTATTAAAGATGATAAAATTTCAGTCAGCTTGGATGCCAGAATTGATTTCCTATTTAATTTCAATATAATGTAATTGGGGCATTGTGTATTTTGTTTTTATTCCTCTTTGGCTCTCACCTCCATTTCTGCCTTTGTGTGTTCCCCTCTGTTTCATTGGAGGTTGTCGGCCTGAAAACTATATTCCCATTCTTCCTTCCCAGCCAGTAGGAGGCACTGAAGGAAATTTGGAATGTAGGAAGAAGAGAAAAAGTGATTTTGTTTTCCTTTCTACTTCTTTTGATGTCTGCAGTAGTAACGCACTGTCTCCTTTGACAAGCAGTATGGTACCAATAAGAGTAGCTGATGGGAACTGCAGGGGACTCAGCGATATTGTACCCAAGCACCGCATTAATCTCCGTAGTAGAGAGCCTACTGACCGTAGCCTCTGCAACAATAAAGAACAGCAAATGTTCTGGAAAACAGGATATTCAGCCCCTTGCGAAGTTTCAGCAATAGTGAGTCCTACAACCACAATACACACAGATGCTCCAGAAGCCTCAGTGGCACAGGGGTCATTGGCCCTGCTTGGACAGAATCCCCTATAATTTTTCCTGCCCTTGGGACAGAGATGTTTACTACAACTGTGAATACTTGGAAAACATTACATTTTCCCGCTTATATAACTAATTTCATGTATTAAATCCTTTTGAAATGCTTAGAATGGTATCAGACTTTCTGACTATAATAGATGAATATAACTTTCATTCTGTATTTCTCCCTTTGTCTATTTTAATTAGACT
The DNA here is from genome assembly GCA_004026745.1 of Myrmecophaga tridactyla. NCBI lineage: Eukaryota > Metazoa > Chordata > Mammalia > Pilosa > Myrmecophagidae > Myrmecophaga > Myrmecophaga tridactyla. The sequence continues at coordinate 34,167 of PVIY010009673.1, forward strand.
TTAAAATCAATCACTATTATATAAAGTGCCTTTATATAATTTGAAGGTCATTTGTTTATCATATCATTATCTTCTTTGAGTGACTTTGAATAACAGCCTTCTCTCTGCTAACATTTGATTGTGTGATTAAACATCTCTTAATATACCCAGCTATTAACTCAATTATTAACCTATTTATGTTATCCTCCACCAAATTATTACAAATGTCTTTTAATGTAAAGTTGTATTCACCAGCAACATTCGCCAAATTTGGAATTGCTTTTATCTCAAACTTTCTGAGTATAAATCTATATAGAAATTATTTTATTATCATCACATATCATTTCTCTATTAAGCTATTATTAAGCACTAGCAAGTATTGCTAAAAAAATTGATTTTTCTTGTCTGATAAATATGTACATATGTAAAATTTCAAAACCTCTCACTCTTTTCATACATTTTATTGTATCCTTTCAACTAGTTGTTCTCTGAAATGACATTTTAAATATATACATCCTTTTCTCTGGTAAACATTTAGAAGAGACTCAAAATTACTTGAGAGTTTCATGGGAAAAATGATCTGTGGAAGGATTATCTCTGGGAGAAATAATCAGTGTGAATATTCTCTCTCATTTCTGCCACAGTCTATATTAATATAAATTTCTCACATCTGTAACTGCCACACACTATCTCACATTTGGCAATTTCTTGAATGTGCTTTATAGAATTTTACAATTCAGATAAAACCACCACATCCATGTTTGAATTCATGGTGTCTTATACATAGGGTCAAAGTAAACATTCTTTTGTAAACTGGGAGACCAGAGCAAAATTTCATTAAATTTAGAACATTAAACTGACAAAGATTTTGCAAACGCTTGGTTTATATCCATGCTCTTCTACATAATTCTATTTCTTTCTTCCACTAATGATAATTATGCCACCATAGATCCCATTCAACTTTCTAATTCCTCTAAAAATCAATCTTAAGTTTCATCATTTCTTACTGCTATATGATATCAATCCTTTCGGGGATAAAATAACAAATTGTGGCTCTTAGAAATGCCTGGTATTTTACATCTCTGTATTTTTTCTCTGCATTCTGACTGCTGCTCCATTGATAGAACTAAAAGTGCCAGAACTTTGCCATAATAATAACTACAATTGAATGCATGTTTTGGTCAGTTTTTAGAACACATTTCAGTGTCAATGCAATGTAGTGGTCATGTTGCCAGGTTTAAGATGAAAATATTCTAATACAGGTTATCATAGGCAAGTCATTAATCACTCTAACCCTTATCTTCTCTTTTGTACAATGGGGATAAATGTAGACTTGACTTTGAAGCTGTTACTGTGATTAATGAGAAACTATAAATAAAGTGCTTATCAGAGTATACCTAGTACATATTAGCTTTAGGAACTCTTAAATTTATATCACGCTGATTTGTATAACTGATCCAGTTTTCTATCCCTGCTTCAAAATCTTAAAGAATTGCAAGTTCCTTGATGGCAATAATTTATCATTTATTCAAGTTTTAAATTCTAAAAAAGTGCTGTGAATGTCATCTGTATTAAATAAATATGATATATTCCTTGCATGTGCAGTGTACCATAATGAGCACACACTACAAAAAATGTGAAAGTGTAGTTTATCTATAAATAGAATCCAATCAACACTTTAATATCTCAGTAGAGAAAATCTATCTGATTCAACTGGCTATGGGTCATGTTAATAAGTGTAATACTTTATCTCTTCAGGCTTATCTCTGACTATTTCTTTTTAACGTAATTTGACTGAGCTTGAACTACTAAATTTAGAAAAATCACTGTGGAATCGAAGTGCATTCGCTTATTTGGCAATGCACATTATGTTCCTAATTAACATTTCTAGAAATAAATTGATTTTACCTGTGTTTCAATTGAATAAAGCTGATTATGTGACAGATGCTTTCATGAATTTCACCTTACTTTTCAGCGAGCTTTCCTTAGTTAACAAAACTGGTAAGTACGTGAACTTTTGAAGTGCTTATTTTATAATGGCTTCATCATTTCATTGGGTTCAATTATTTCTGACACTCCAAATGTTTAAATCATTGATTTTATTCCTATTGATTTTAAGGGTTTGTAATTTATACTAACAATCCCCTTTTCCCTGATATTGGATGTTTCTTCTTCCATTACAATGGATACACACGCAGCCATATGCACACACACGCACGCACACATATTTCGTACCTTCCAGATAATTCCAGATTACATGATGCCTAAATCGTCATACTGTGTCAGCATACTTCTGGTGCTCTCTCCAGTTCTGTATTTTCTACCATGTCAGCCTACTTGTAAGAATACAAAATTAAGTTTAGCTTTCACACAAAATGGTGAGGGATGAGAGAAACGGAACTACCTAAGCAAAAGGCTGCAAAACCAGCTCAGACCGGTCTAGAGGGCAGGGGTAGGAGAAGATGTCTGATGTAAACCTAGAGTTGGCTTACATCCTTAGGGGGTACAAACAAGTTTAAACAAGCAATGACGAGGGTCACTGGAATGTAAAACATAATCAAAAGCAGGAACTTTCGGTGGGAGATTTGAACTAGTTAGGCTGTTCAGATAGGCTGTAACCTCTGGAATATCCAGTCAGGGGAGAAACAGGGGAGGGACCTGTGTGCTAGGTTTAGGGAATAAATACTGCTGCTTCCTGTTGCTTGGCACCCCAGCCACTACGTTTTGGTTGTGTGCCCATTCTTACAAGATCGTTCATAAATTATTTTTTTCTCCTCAATCACTGAGCATTTATTCTCTTTCAGGTACAGCTTTCTTTCTAATGGCCTCTGATCAAATCATGGCATTTCTCTTAAAAATCTGGCTGAGAAATGGAGTTCCATACCACTAAGTTTATGTTATGTGATGAAAAGATGATGTGCTATACTGCCCAGGTAACATATCTATGATTTCATGCATATTTAGAGGTTAATGCCTAAATTCAAAGGCTTGCCTATACTGGTAATTATATTAGGGGTTATAAACAAGCTGTAGGGGAGGAAGGCAGTTACCACTGAATATACTTTACAGTGAGAATAGTCTACTTTGTACATTTTAGGGGGAACCTCTTCATTTTATCTTGAACACATTCATTGAATGCCAAAAAAAAATATATATATATATATATATATATGCCAAGCACTGTTTTAGGCACAAAGAAAAAAATCAATAAGTAGATGAAAATTTCAGCCCTCATCAGTCTTACCTTTTAATGGGTTGATACAAATAATAAACAATAAGCACAACATTTAAATGATTTACGTTGTCTATAAGAAGAAGAAAAGGGCTGCTTCAGAAAAATAAAAACCGAAAAAAGAAGGGAGAAAGGTAAATTAGAAGTTTCAGGGCAAAAGTTAATATAATTTGTCGGACAGCTTTGCTGAGAAGCTGACATTTATGCAGAGACTTGAAGGATGTGAAGATGTTAGCTATGTGAGTGGGGGGAAAGGGCATAGTAAAGAGAGGGAACAAAGTTTGTTTAGCTAGCGTGCCCTGAAAACAACAGAGTTTGACTAGAAGAGAGCAAGCGGGGGCGAGGGGTGTCCTACGAGATGAGGTCAGGACGTTAAGAAGGAACAAGCTGTTTAACGCTTTCCAGATAATTATAATGTTATTTGTTTGGCTGTTCTTACTGTCAGGAAAATGAGAAGCCATTGGGGGTTTTTGATGAGAGAAATAACAGTCACTGTTAAAGGTTTTAGAAGGATCCTTCTGACAATTGTGTTATGAATATAATGGAGGTAGGTAAAAAGGATTGTGGGAAACTGTTTTGGTGTTTTTTTGCAATAATCTAAGAGAAAAATAATGGTGCTTTGATGAGTCTGGTATCCAAAGAGAATCTTAAGAAATGATATATTATGAACATATTTTGAATGTACAGAAAACAAGATTTCCTAACTGATTAGTTAGGAGATAATTAGAGAAAGAAGGAAGTTGGAAGGATTCCAAGGTTATTGGTCTAAGCAACTGAAGAATTGAGTCGCAATCAACTGACATTAGGAATTCTTTAGAAGGAGGAGATTTTAGAGATAGGTGAAGGTATGAAGTTGGTGTTGGGCTGTTTAAACTTTTTTTCCTTTCTTTTCTTCTTTTATTTAGGACTGGCTGGGGTGGTTTTGATTGGGATTTGGCAAGTTATGCTAGGTGGCAATGTCTAGCTGAAGCTTGCTTAAGAGTGACCTCCAGTGTAGCCTCTTGACTTTATTTGAACTCTCTCAGCCACTGATACCTCATTTATTACACTTCTTTACCCTCTTTTGGTCAGGATAACATTGTTGATCTCATGGCGCCAGGGCCAGACATATCCCTGAGAGTCATCTCCCATGCCGCAAGGAGACTTTCACCCCTGGATGTCATGTCTCATGCAGCAGGGAGGGCAATGGTTTCACTTGCAGAGTTGGGCTTAGATAGACTGAGACCACATCTGAGCAACAAAAGAGGTCCTCCAGAAGTAACTCCTAGGCATACCTATAGGTAGGCTAAGCTTCTCCACTGCATACATAAGCTTCACAAGAGCAAGCCTCAAGATCAAGGGCTTGCCCTATTGGTTTGGGTGTCCCTAATGTTTGACACAGTATCAGGGATTTCCCCAGTGGTAAAGTTTAACAGTTCCATATTTTTTCTCCCATCCCTCAAAGGACTTTGCCAATACTTTTTGATTGTCTGCTTAATATATTCTAGAATGTATCCAGGTATTATATTACGCTATACAAGATTAAAGGCCCTCATTCTTATTCTGGGCTCTCTCTGTTTCAGTTGTTTAAATGAGCTATGCAAATAGGTTAAGTTAGATTATGTGCTACAGAAAATTTAGGTTCCAGACAAAACAAACCTTTCTTCCTTTGGTCTCAAAGAGTAGGTGAGGTTCTAAAATATATGCAATGACTTCCTCACCCCTGTATTCTGAATTACCTTAATCCTGACCTGATCAGCTTCATTTTTATATCTAAACACCAGATTAAACATATATAAAACAGCCTCTCAAAATCCAGAAATAATAATTACCACTCCAGCCTAAATATGGACTATTGAAATTTGAGCTATCTATTGAAATCTAAGCAGAGATTCCTAGTTAGCAGCCAGGTAACTGGTGTGCCATTGAAGCTGCAATTGCAGATAAATACCTGGGAGTGTTGGTCATACAGCTGATATTCAAAATGATAAAACTCATCAAGGAAATGGGAATAAAAAACAAACACAAGAGGCCCAAGTACTGAGTTCTGGGTATTCAATCAGTAAGAAGCTCAGTAACTATAGATGTTCCAGCTAAGAAGTCTGAGAAGAATCATTAGAGAAGAACTAAGAAAATCAAGAGCACATGATATTCTGGAAACTAAGAATTTGCCACAGACTAACTTGGAAAGTCCAAAGATTTAAAGGGATGGAATAAGATGTGTTTGCTTATAATACCCTATCTCTAAATTAGTCACCAACAGATAAATCTAATTGTTATAGAAATTCTTAATATATATATATATGTCAGCATATTTTATTTGACCAAACTCATCATCAGTAATTTGAGTAATTTTCAAATCTATGTTTTAGAAACTTAAAGTTATTGTATTAATTGTATTTATTTTAGAAGGGGAAGAGGAGAACATACTATATGAGGACTGATATTTATAAAGACAACAGCTACAAGTTTTCAGAGGTTCTTGGTCACTTCAAGAGCAAGTAACAGCACTGAACCACTACTACCCCAGCATGAGTTTTTTGAGTCCTCTTTAGAAAACCTTAAATTGCCATGAGGTTGTTAGTTTCAGGATTCCTAAAGTTTGATTTACATCTTCAAGGCTATCCTTTGCTCTGAACACAGCAGTCTTTTAGGGGACACTCAGACTAACTTGCAGGTGACTATTTTTTTGGTTATGAAACTGCAGAATTGAGCTATGAAGAGAACTAAATGATGTTATTTTAGGGTGAGTTTCCAAAGCCAGCATCAACGTGAAATCAAACTTTTAATTTTCCTCTCAATTCAAGTTTTCCCTTTCAACTTGAAGACATTTTGTCTACTTTCCTTTATCATTTATTTGCATTTAGTCCCCAAGTGCTGATGTTTCTATCTCCAAAAATATTTCTGAAACCTGGTCAGTGATTTACAATTTTATTTGCATCATTTAGAAGTTTAGTTAAGTTTTTGCCCTTGATAGTCTTATATCTTAATCTTTATCACAGCATGTTTCAGTTTTCTGTTGCCCTGCCCACAATGCATTTCAGTTTTATGTCACTAGTTACTCTTACTTTTCTTTGAGCTCTTTGAAGCTAGGAGCTGTTTCTGCTTCTTCTTTGTAATATAACTTGCATGGCAAGTCTTGGCATGTAATAGATTCTGGAAGGAATTTTTGTTGAATGAGTTAATAGGCTTGACCTTTGCCAGCTACATCGGGTTTGCTACGATATCATCCTAGTTTGTCTTCCTTTTATATATTGTATAAGAAATGTCTTGTCTCATATCCTGTTGGCCCACTTTTTGCACCAGCCATCCTTGCCACAGGAGATTTCGGCAGGTGTAACATAATGATATCTGCCAGCAGATCAGGCATGTGTCTCTTGCTTTCTGCCCAAGGGTTTCTCCAATCCACTATGTGGGATGACTCTGGGAACCCACTTAGTACTCACACATATGTTACAGGAAGCATGGGGAAGTGAATGCATCATGGGTCAATGGTTGAATTATGAAGGAAAAGGATCTGTAGATATATGCTCCTTTCTTCTATTGCTTGGACAAGAAATTTTGACACAGACTACACCTCCCCTCAGAAGAGGTCTGGATGGGATCCTGTGACAGTAGCTCACCATGGTGACCAAACCTGAGAATATACACTTGTATTACTTTCCTTCCTTCCTTCTTTTCCTCACTCAGCCCCTGGCTTCTGTTCCCTGGGATCACGTCTCAAAGTAAGCTACTAAATTCATACATCCTTTTGTTAGAGACTTTTCTCACAGTGGGAAATACAGACTAAAACATGTGTCCTCCCCTTGCACACATTTGATTCATTTTTTAGGTACTGCCAGATCAAGTTTCAGAAAATGCCATGTGTCATGTCTTTATTTAGCCTACAAAGCGTCTGGATTTTCTACCTAAAGAAACATCATGCCCTAAAGTGTATACCTAACAGGAAATCAAATATATTTTTCTACGTATTATTAGTTATGCCAAGCTTGCAATGTTAATTTAATTATTTAATTACTTTTTTATAGATTAAATTTTCTCCATGAGATTTTAATTTTCTTAGAGGCAAGAAACATATTACTTGGTTAAAAAAAATCTTCCCAAAAGTGCATAGTAAAGTGCTGTTCTACAGTAGGTGCTAAAAAAATTCTTATGAAATTCCTCTAAACGTCAATCTTTAGAGGAAGCCTATAAATTACCAAACCCTATAAAAAAAATCTATGGTTTTGAGAAATACAATCTTGAAAATAGATAATAAAATGTAAATACCACCTACAGCTCTAAAACACTTGAACCTTTTCCATTTGAATTTCCATTAAGTCTCAGAAACAGCTAAAACTAGGGCACTTAATCGCATCAAATATGGCAGACTGCAATAAGAATGTCATTGTTTTATGAATCATGTGACATGGATATAAGTTTTGTTCATGATTTGGTTGTCCATCCCTCTTGAATTCCATTCTCTCCATCTCTAGAATGGGGAATTATAAAAATTTCCTTAGCTACTAAGCAGTGTAAAGTACGTTCAAATGTAAAACACTTGAGAAATAACTGGTATCTATAGAAACAGTAAAATGGAAATTATTACTATACATAAAAGCTTTCCTCCTGTTTATGTTTAAGAATTCAGCACATTATTAGTTAACAAGCAATCTTTAAACTGTGTGACAATATCTAGGTACTGCCTAAAAAAGGGTACTCATAATTTTAAACATTATTTTTTTCTCTTAAAAATTCAGAGTTCCACTATCAAAACTCTTGAACTTAACACAGGGATGTTGTGGTTGGAAATAAAATAACCAGTTTATATGTATTATAAACATTTGTATTCAATAATTCATTTGTACAATAACCAAAAAGTTGAAAAAAAGACAAGTATTTTCCACTTTATATTTGAATATTATGCTGCTGTTATCATTTGGATGTGGTTTATAAACCACACAAACCCATCAAGACAAATAACATTTATAATATTTGTAAAGAACAAAAATTCAATTCCGCAACAGATTTACATGGCAGTTATATCAATGAATTTTTTTAACTGTCTCAGATTCCCTTTGAGAGTATGCAATATATAAATATGTATTAAGTAATAATAATAGACATGACAATAATTAATTGTTTGCTCTGGGGTTTTTACAGAATTTTATTCACCATTATTATGTGTTGTCTCTCCTTTATTCATTAATTCCTTTATTCATTATGCATTAACTGCTTGTTGGCATTGTTTTTCTTTTATATTCCTGGTTGCTTTATTTTTAAATACCAATGAAAAAGAAAAATGAAACTTTTCAAACAATAAACAACTAAATTCTGAGATCCCATGCCAACCACAAACTCATTTGGTACTCCTAACATGTTTGATACTTCTTCAATGTGATGCAAGGACATAAATGAGTCAGTAGACAGAAAAATATTGAATAAGCCTAAACTGCCTACCTGACTGGAGGGAGATAACTGCATAGGTTATGCATATGTTTCATCATGAGAGAGAAGGTAAGAGACTCTACCAAAAAACACACAAAAAATTAAGCTTGTTCATAATGATGTATGAAAACATTGAAATATTCTGTCCTTTCAGTCAGTCTAAAATATGATGTAAATATCCATCATGCCTGGCTTAATGTGAATATCTGAAGTACTAAATTGTTTGAAGACTATAACTCCAAAATTATATAGAAAGAAGAAATTTGCAACTAGGAAAAAGAAGGGTGTTTGGAAATAGAAATACCTCGACTTTCAGTTACCACTGGACCATAGAATTTGGAATAAACTTGTATGTAACAAGAAAGCATTGTACGGATTTTTCAAAAGAAACTGAAAAGAGCATAAATGTCCTCAAATACAGAAACTTGACATAATGTGAAAATTCCAGATGTATATGTGCTCATAAATCTTCACTAGCAAGAAATGTGCCACATTTTACATTATAAGATTTTCTAAAAAGTGAATTACACCAATATGCCAGGGAATTTTGGTTTTAGAGTTCCTATCAATTGGAAATGTGATGTCTTTAAAGGAGGCTGTAAGTAGAATGGCCTTAAACACTGCAGTTTTGAATCAAGGAAGAATGGGAAATAGGGAATAAAGCTGAAGTGCATCAAATAATTTGAATCCTTTATTCCCATCTCTGCTACTGGAACACTTCAATTTTTTTGTCATATAGAAAAAAGGTGTTGTACAAGAGATTGTTATGAATATGACCTGGTTATTTCAGCAATCCAGTCATCAAGCAGTATTCATTTAAATTAGAAATCTTTAACAATTTTTGTGTACTTATGAATTTTTTAGCACTGGCTCTATCCTTCAGCTGTCATATGATCTAAATGGAAAGCATCCCTGTGCTAGAAGAACATAGTGTCTTATGTAGAGATGATTATTAATTGAACAATAAGATAAACCAGAAGATTGATCCAGGAAGAAATAATGGCAGGATTTTGAACCATGTGGGGGTTCAAAAGGAAGTATGCCCCCTAAGAAAAGCCATGTTTTAATATAAATCCCATTTCATAAAGGTAGAATAATCCCTATTCAATACTGTATATTTGAAACTGTAATGAGATCATCTCCCTGGTTGATGTGATTTGGTCAAGAGTGGTTGTTAAACTGGATTAGGGGATGACATGTCTCCACCCATTTGAGTGGGTCTTGATTGGTTTATTGGAGTCCTATAAAAGAGGAAACATTTTGGAGAATGAGAGATTCAGAGAGAGCAACACTACGAAGCAGAGAATCCACCAGCCAGCGACCTTTGGAGATGAAGAAGGAAAATGCCTCCTGGGGAGCTTCATGAAACAGGAAGCCAGGAGAGTAAGCTAGCAGATGACGCCATGTTCGCCATGTGTCCTTCCAGCTGAGAGAGAAGCTCTGACTATGTTCACCATGTGCCTTCTCACTTGAGAGAGAAACCCTGAACTTCATTGGCCTTCTTGAACCAAGGTATCTTTCCCTTGATGCCTTTGATTGGACATTTCTATAGACTTGTTTTAATTGGGATATTTTCTCAGCCTTAGAACTGTAAACTAGCAACTCATTAAATTACCCCTTTTAAAAGCCATTCCATTTTGGTATATTGCATTCCGGCAGCTAGCAAACTAGAACAAACCAAGTCTGAGTCTAAAGCCCAGGCCCATAACTAGAATGCCTCTGAGTTCTGGAACCTTGCTTCAGGTCCAGGCTTTAAAGTCTTTTAAGATATCTAGGCTGCTTATTTCACTGAAATAAATTGCCCTGATTAAAATCAAGTCTTTTCTAATTCCAATGTTCTAACTCATTATTGTTAGGCTTTACAGACTTCAAAATAAAAATTAGAATAATATTTGATTTATGTTCATTTATTCTTGAATACCTACCCAGAATGAGAAGGTTGCATCTTAAGTTCCTTCTAACCAAAAAAGTCCTACTCACAATGGAAAATCCATACCCACAGGAATAGATTACTGTAAGAACATACTTTTCTGGAGTACATACAACTTCAAACCATCACATTCATTCATTCATTTTACTTTGTTATTTTGAGACTCTGTGACAAAACAAAATAATTCCATTTGTAGACTTTGTTATAGAAGCAAAAACTATTTTAAATGATTAAGGGTAGGATATTTTTGTATTTAACAACATGCAACAGAAAAAGAAGAAATTATGAATGATATAAAACCTTTACTTTAACCAATTAGAAAAGTGAATTTTTCATTTTTGAAATGAAATGTCACATAGTGTAGATATGAGAAATGTACAATGCACTAAATCATAGTTATGTGTTGTAGGCATTGAGCTAACTCTTCAACTTGCAAAGGCAATGGAAGCTGTGAAGAATAGTAAATATGTTTTCTTCTCTCTAAAAGCCACCAGTCTTCTGTTAGTTATTTTTTTCTAAATTATATAATTGTAGGCATTCATAAGTATGTACAGATTCAATCTAGTCTGCAATTTCTACCTCCATAAAACCCTTTCACATCATTGTTAAATAAAGTGATCTAGCTGTTTTCTCCCTTTAAAAACAAAATAAAATATCAACACATCTTTTTGTTTTCGCAAGAGTTCCTTAGCAGAAAGAAAATGTGGTCAAAGAGTACTAATTTTTCCATTAAGAGGATTAAGCTTTCAAAGCCCTAACATTGATATTCTTTCTTAGGATATGTAACTAATTTATTTCAATAACTCTCAGCAAAGAGCAGCAGGTATGTCTTTCACAGAAAATAAATCATAGTAAAGACCACTATCTGAGGAATTTCTATGTTTCTCTATGCAACTCCCTCTGCCCACTACATACACATCTCATTGCCAATGTCAGATGCATGTACTTTGGCCCTTGCAGAACTTGGGCTTATCATTTTAAATACTTCAAGATGTAGACATAGGAAAAAGTAATTATCCATCTACATGTTTCAGAGCTCCAGGTTTTCAAGCACAAAAATTATTCTTCATGCAAGTTGAAATAAGTTCTAATTTGAAAGGTCCGTTGAGAAGGAATCCATTTTCACAGGCTGATGCACACATTTTGACTCAGGGTGCACATGTGTTGGGAAAGCATTTTGCTGTTTAACTCATGGTCATTGTTTGCTCCTTACCCAGATTTCCGTCAGCATGCTGCCCTTCCATTGCTATCAGTAACTCTGCATAACAGTCTATAGAAGCCCCATACTTCATTCTCGAAAGGAAAAAAGTGTTGTCAAGGTCAGGTTGAGAGGGAATATGGTGCTCCATTTGGAGTTACATTTCATGTATGGTGTGAGAAAGTGTTCACCCTTCATTCGTTTGTGATGGATATCCAGTTTTATCTGCACTATTTGTTTAAGAGACTATATATTGCCAATTTTGTGCCAATTGGCACAAAAATCAGTTGGCCATGCATATGAGGTCTATGTTTCAGTTTGCTAAAGGTTCTAGAATCCAGCATGTCAGAAATGGATTGGCCTTTTCAAAGGAGATTTATTTGAGTTACAAATTTACAAGCCTAAGACATGAAAATGTCCAAATTAAGGCATCCAGATAAAACCTAATCAGAAGTTCCCACCCACAATAAGTCTGAATGACAAGACTGGGTTAAAGAAGCATGGCTTTTCTGGGTTACATAATAGCTTCAAAACAGCACAGTCTATTTCTGAACTCTCAATTTGATACCATTGGTGTGTGTATTGGTATATACCAATATATACTAATCTATATCCTCGTACTATGCTGTTTTGATCACTGAAGTTTTATAATCAGTTTTAAAATTTACTATTCTTTGTTAAGATGGTTTTGTTGGTGGATTTGGGTCTAGGTTCCTGGCTGTGTTGCAAGAAAGAATATAAGGACGCAGCATAGATAGAGTAAGTAGACATAAAATTTACTGAATGCATGCAGAGAAGGATAATGCAGGCACTCTCACAAGATGACAGACATGAGAGGTGAGAGGGCCTGGCACTGTGGGGCAATTTGCTTTTATAAATTTTTGTTCCTTTTGTAATTTTTATTAGCTGTTTTATTACCCTGCCCTTTTCCCTCCTTTGTGGATGCTTGAACACAGATTCCTTTCTGGAATTTGTTCTTTGCTCATCCAGCCAGCCAGCACCCTAATTCTAACCCTACCTCATTTTTGGTGATACAGGGCCCCTTACCCTGCCAAATAAATTTGGTGATTGACTTTTACATTTCTGCAAAGAAGATTGTTGGAATTTTGATGGTGCTTAAATTGAATCTGTGAATAATTTTAGCATAATTGGCATCTTGACAATATTTAGTCTTCTTAGCCATGAGCATGGAATATCCTTTCATTTATTTAGGTCTTCATTAATTCCTTTTAGAAATAGTTTTCAGTTTTCTGTGTATGTTTTTTACATCCTTGGTTAAATTTGTTCTTAGGTATTTTATTCTTTTAGTTGCACTTGTAAATGGATTTTTTTCCTAATCCCTTCCTCAGATTGCCTATTAATAATGTATAGAAACACTATCAATTTTTTGAATGCTGATCTTGTGCCCTGCCACTTTGCTGAATTTGTTTCTTAGCTCTAGTAGCTTAGTTGTAGATTTTGGGGACTTTCTATGTATAGGATCATGGCATTTGCAAATAGTGAAAGTTTTACTTTTTCCTTTCCAATTTAGATGTCTTTTATTTCTCTTTCTTGTCTAATTGCTCTGGCTGGAGCTTCCAGGACAATGGAAGTGGTGACAGTGGGCATCCTTGTCTTGTTCCAGATCTTAGAGGGCAAGCTTTCAGTCTTTCACCAGTGAGTACAATGTTAGCTGTGGGTTTTTCACACATGCCCTTTATCATGCTAAGAAAATTTTCTTCTATTCCTAATTTTTTGTGTTTTTATCAAGAAGAGTTTCTGAATTTTATCAAATTACTTTTCTGCACTAATTGAGATGCTCATATGAATTTTCTTCTCACTCTGTTAATGCATTATGTTACACTAATTGATTTTCTTATGTTGAACTACACTTCTCTAACTGGGATGAATCCTATTTGATCGTAGTATATAATTCCTTTAATGTGCTATTGGATATGTTTTTCCAGGTTGTTTTTAAGGATTTTTGCATCTATCTTCATAAGGGATATCGGACTGTAATTTTTAGCACAAGGTTTTCACAATCACACGGTCACATTGTAAAAGCTATATAGTTATGCAATCGTCTTCAAGAATCAAGCTGTGGAATCAAGGCCACTCCAATACATCATAAACTCAAAAGGGATATCTATATACTGCATAAGAATAACCTCCAGGATAACTTCTTGATTCCTTTTGAAATCTCTCAGCTACTGACCTTTATTTTGTCTCATTTCTCCCTTCTCCTTTTTTGGTCAAGAAGGCTTTCTCAATCCCATGATGTCAAGTC